>JAFIRS010001779.1:0-295765 GCA_018342105.1 Gonioctena quinquepunctata | reverse complement strand
CCTTATAGATCATAAGCAGCTGAGTGGGGTGAAATAGCTCTTGGCACGAAACGAAAACCAAGTTTTGGGATGCACTTTGGCAATGGACCTCACGTGATTTTCCAAGGAAAGGTTATTGCTGATGGTAATACCAAGCATCGATATGGATGACTTCAGTGGTATGGTTACTCCTGACAAAGTTATGTTAGGCACAGTGAGATCGGCTTTTCTAGAGAAATGACATGCTTGTGTTTTGTTTGCATTGAATTCTACCAAGTTATCAGATCCCCACTCGAGAATTGTTGCTAAGTCCATATTTATATAATTAACATTTCTTCCTCGTTCATTTCTGGTTTCACGGGCTGATATAGGGGCCCTGGAAGAGAAAGCGGTATGGAGGGTACTATCATCGGCAAAGCTGTGTACTGGACATGAAGTTGCTTTCAACAGGTCGTTGATGTGAAGTAGAAATAGTGTTGGTGCGAGAATAGATCCTTGCGGAACACCAACATTTATGAGTAGAGTGTCAGATGAAACTCCATCGACCACTACATGGAGAGACCTGTTTGAGAGAAAACTAGCAAGCAGAGAACACAGCTGAGGGGGCAAGCCATAAGACGGAAGCTTGGCGAGGAGTCCCTGGTGCCAAACTCGATCGAACGCCTTGGAGATATCTAAAGCCACAGCTAAAGTTTCTCCGTACTTTTCAATAGATAGCTGCCATATATGTGAGACGTAAGCGAGCAGGTCACCAGTTGATCTCTGATGGCGGAAGCCATATTGCCTATCGTTGACAATTCCTGAGTCTTCCAGATATTTCATGAGCTCGATGTTGATGGCTTTTTTCCATGACCTTGAAATAATAGATAGCAGTGCGATAGGTCTGTAGTTGCTAGGTAGGGCCTTTTGCCTTTTTAGGACTGGCTGTACTCTTGCAATTTTCCAATTGGACGGAAATACCCCCAAATTGTAAAAGTGGTTGAACAACTTGCAAAGAACAGGTGTTAGTTTAGGGGCACATTTCTTGAGAACAATCTGCGGGATTCCGTCAGATCCACAGGCTTTGTTGGTGTTGAGACCCAGCAAAATCATTCTGATAGTACGTTGGCGAAGGTGATCTCGGGCATGTGACTGTCAATAGGTGTAATGTTCGGGGTTGTTTTCCGATGAATCCAGAGTGGAATTTCCAGCAAATAGGTGCGCAAAGATCTTGGCTTTTTCCTGGGCAGTCGTTGCTAGTGTTCCATCTTCTTTGGTTAGAGGAGGAAATGAGCTGGAAGTTAAGTTCCTTCCCACAGCTTTGGCGAAAGACCAAAATGAACGGGATCCGTTAGGTCATTCAGCAAGTTTTGATCTTATTTTGGCATTGTGGGCATCTTTTGAGCATTCTATTGTCTCTTTGCATATGCCTCTAGCCTCGACATATGCTGCTCTGGTCTCAGGGCCCGGATTTTTTAGCCATCGATGGTATGCTGCCTGTTTGGAAGCCACAGCTCTAGAGCAGTTTCTGTTAAACCAGGTCTTATCGGATGATGTTCTTCTTTCGGTATTCGGTATGTAAGTTTGCATCCCCAACATGATGATTTCAGAAATTGTCTCAGCACATTGTGTTGGATCTACTGAAGAGAAACAAACTCTCTTCCATGGAAACGCTGAGAAAAACATACGAAGACCTTCCCAGTCGGCCGAATTGTAATGCCACATGAGACGGGGTGGTATTGTGCAGCTCGATGGTAAATGGAAAGAGCATGTTGTGGAGATGAGGTGTGATCAGAGTTTCCAAGTGTTGCACAAACTTCCTATTCTATACGGGTCAGGATTGGTGGTGAGGAAAAGATCTAGTGTATTGGCAGACTGGTTGTTGACATCAGGGATGCGGGTTGGTAGCTCGACCAGTTGTTCTAGACCATGAGTGATGGCGAAGGCCTCGGCTTGACGACCCGCATCATCTGTTTTGTTAGAGAATTTGAGCCAGGCAGCGTTATGTACATTAAAGTCTCCCATGATTATGGTTTCAGCTGTTGGATGGTTCTCCTGAATGTAGTCCAGTTCATTGAATGTAGTCCAGTTCATTCAATATTCAAAGTTTATAGCACAAATATAAATATGAAGTGAAACATGTTTCAATTTTTCAGAAACTCCAAATTTAGGATTATTGATGGTATTGTCAGGATATGTCTGGGGATATTGAATCCCATTGCGAGTACTTTTTTTTTTTAAATAGCATATGATTTTGTTCCACCCCATGTTTTCTGTTTCATGTATTGCTCACAAGAATGTATTCCTGCACAGTACTTACATTAAATCTCTTAAGGAAACAGAATAGTTTTGACATTGGCCCACGAGACAGAAGTATCAATGTACAAATTGATTTCCCCGATATTTCAAAGGATGCCAATGATAAGAGGGGAAATTGAGGTATGCTGATTTTTGATGGTAACATAGATGATATCACAAAGGCGAGGAGAGAAAACAACCTAAATCAGCTTTTCTTTTAATTTTCAGTAACACCCGCATGCTAGTAAATTCCGAACCATCACAGAGTGTTCCATGGCTCTTTAGAAAAAATTATCCACTATATTTAGAATTTTCCATCTCCAAATCAAATATACTTATAGTCGGAAGATTGTCATCTCATGGGCAATTTTTTTTAACAAAATTTAATATAAAAGTAATGATAAAAATATTTGACTTGCTAGTTACAAGATAAATTACAATCACAAGTTGAAAAAAATTATTACAATAGGCAAAGGTAGTTCAGAGAAGATACAAATTAATTTATACATATACGAGTCATTTTACTACGAAGATAATTTGAATTCTTGCAATAAGATAGTGGTGTTGTCTGCCAAAATAGTGAACTTGTCTTAATTTGCCCAAAAGCTGAGAGACTATCACTGTTCACAATTTGGGTCCTTTCACTGCGATAGGACTCGAACCAATTGAAGCTTCGTCCTCTGAAGCTGTAGAGATGAAGCTTACGTAACAGTCAAAAGCTTTAGATATATCACAAAACACTGTATCGCTCACTTCCTTCAGACTAAAATATAGATTTTGCAGAAAGTGAATTTTTTTGAATTATTCATTGAATTTTAGACCTTTAGCAACTCTGCTAGACATATTAGAATTAGACCGTTTTAAAAGTTAGGTTCCGTTTTGTCCCTGGAAAACTTAGGGCAAAGTTTTGTCGCTGTCATAGTGACAAAAACACAGTCCTTTATGGGATTTTTTGTGTATGCATCAACTTGTCTAGTATATAAATCACTACACTCAACAATAACCTGTTTTCATCACATTTTCATCAATCCTAGCGAAGTATCCATGGAATAGATAGCTTGTCATGAAGAACTTAGCAAGAACCATAAAAAATGTAATAATGTATTTATCTGAAACCGATCTTTGAATAGTTACAATCTAATGTAGACCTTTTTGGTTCGATCGTCAATTGCAGATTCAGTGATCCAGTCTTTTTTGAGGAATTTCATAATTCAATATAAATAAATTGACCTAACCTAACCAACAAAAATGGAGTCCATATTATATATCCATCGTCAACAAGTGAAACTCTTCGACGCATTCTCAAGACTAAAACAATCATTTATAAATCATGAAATGTTGAAATTTCATGCCTTTATAAATAAGAACATAATCTCTTAAATATTTCTCTTAATATTTCATCCCATTCCTACATTTTTTTAATTCGAAAAACACCCGAAGGTCCGAAGCGTTTCCTCGTGTACGATCCCCGACACTTGATGTCACATGACAGGTTCTCCTGACTCCTAATTGGCTAAACCCAATCTATACCAAACTCTGATTTTAGGAATGAAATCAAAAGTGACAGCATTTGGAGGATTTTGATACGATTTTACTATTTCATTCATGAATAGGGTTAGTGATTTCTCTTGTTACTCTACTCTTTGGTATTACGATCACATATTGCACATGCCACGAGGTTTCATTTTATTCAGGGGTTCGCATTTCTTTCGAAGTATTTAAGAAATCTTAATAATTGATAAACTAGCGCTGTACGCGGACGACACAGCACTAGTGGCCAGATCAGTGAACGCAACGCAGGTAACCCGGTACCTACAAGAGCAAGCAGGTACTAGAGGACTGGTTCAACCTATGGAAAATCGAGATCAACGCAGACAAGAGCCAAGCCAAAAAAAACAAAAATCCTTAACAACTCGTGATGTTCTATGACTGTGTATGAATGATCTCATATGTATAAAAGATCGACTTATAGACCTGGATTAAAGATCGTTAAAAGTCCTGGCCGAACTATAGCATCAAACAACAGAAAAATATATTTGTAAAACATATCTGACGAAGCTACTTTTATATTTAATTATATTCGGTTCAAAGTTTAACAAAATATCAATTTTATGTATTCTTTTAGATAGTTTGAATTTATATTCACCTCTTAGTGAAGCTGTTCTCCTCCTTTGTATTGATATGGTATCGGTTTTCGTGGATTCAGTTACCCTAGAATGAAAACAAAAAATTTAAGATAGCTCCAGTAGTTGCTGAGATAATCAAAAGTGAAACATTCATAAGTTGCGCGCAGCGCGCTTGTATTACTATACAGTGCTCGTCGAAAGTCCGCCCCCACCTACTAATTTTTGAACCTCCTGGTATATCGCAACGAAATTTGGAGGGATTAAATAGGAGAACCTACTTTTTCATGAAAAAATCACAGCTAAAAGTTTCAAAATGGTGGTTGAGCGCAATCTTCAATAATTTTTTTAAATAGAACGCCCCTTATTTTTCAATTTTTTAAATCTGCTCATAATTCTTTTAACAGTTTTCTCTGATACACTTTACTCCCGAATTTATTTTTTTTCGAAATATTAACGTTTCAAAAGTGACATTCCGGTTTAAAGTGAAGTATGGATTTTGGTCACTTCCGGTAGAACATTTTGCTAACTAAACATTGTTATTCATTTGTAGTTAAATCTCTTAATGAATTCGACTAATAAGAGGCATAAAGGGAGTTTATTAAGGATGAACAGTACTGCCTACCGAAAAATTTCGAAGCCTACGAATGTATTGAATGAATGTATGAATGAATATACATATATTTATATAAAATATCAATACTGGTCAGTGTACCCCATGCTCAACATTGACGGTCTTAATGGGTGCACTGATCAAATCATATGCACCTATATATACTTAGCTGTAAGTTTAATGTATTCTTACCCATCGTTTTGTTTAGTTAAGTTTACTCTTTTATCTATATTGCCTTATATAATTATTGTATTGTCAAACTAAATAAAACACATTATTATTATTATTATAATGTGGTTTTTTGTGGAGGAACAACGTTTCTTGACATGTTTATGGGTAACGGGGGCAGATATAGTCCCCGAGACGTCAAGCAAAAACTACATAAAGAAGTATCTTTTGAATTAAAAAAAAAAATTTGACAGGCAAATTCAGAAAACGGCAAGTTATTGACTAATTGAATCATTTTTCTATAGGAAATATAATTTGGTGAACGCAATAACTTATCGGGGTGACCTAATTAGTTTGCCCTTTCTACACTTGTATAGATTTTCCTGATTATATTTCCTACGAATGTGTTCTGTGAATTCACAATCAAAACAAATTAGTTAGCCAAAAAATTATAATTTATTTTTGAATAACACTTTTATTTAACCCCGATACTTATTTCATCAAGTGTTCAATGTGGCCCCCTCCTAAATCTTGACAATAAAGTGCCCTATTATAAATAACTTCTCTCACGTTGATAAAAGTCTGTTCATCTATTTCTTCACTATCTACTTCCTCCTTCATTGTTTGCATTCAGTGGCGTGATTTGACTTCAGATACTAAAGGAAAATATAGGTGAATCCGGAGACTGGGCCTTTCTGCCCTCGACCTATCATCGAAGTTTGGTCGGAATTCTAGTCATGCGTCGAATGGAGGTGCCCATCTGTAAACTATGATTTCAGATTCAAACTCTTCCGATTGTAATACAATTTGTTTATTCGAGGTTCATTTGTTTCAAAGATTTCTGTAAGAACTCCTGTAAGATTTGCCTCGGGATCCGTAATAACCATTGCCCAAAACCACGAAAATTCACCTTTTAGGAAACTCTCTAAAATATGCGATTATATCGCCAGTATCATGTGTGTTTGTTGACTTTTCCATTAAAAATGATTCGTCATCGACATACTTTCAGGAAGCCCTTCTTTGCCATCCAATTTTTCTTGTAAATGAACTAAATTTGTCGTCTATCTGCCAGACTTTCGGAATTGCAAGGTCCTAGAAGATGCAAAAGAGACAGAACATGCTTACAGAATTGCACTTCATTTGATTTTAGTTACCAACAAAGACAACAATTTGAGTTGTCCATCTTAAAATCTTCCTTGATCTCTCAATTCTTCAGCATAGGTTTGGGCTCGGTATGAATCTTCAAAAATATGGATTTGGAACCTGTTGAGCGCTCCAAATGATGCAATATTGATTCTGGCTTTAAGTAATACTATTTCCATTATAATAATCTTCCATTCAGCTCTTTCATACCTACAAATGATTTTATTAAAACACCCTTCATACTTGATGTGCTTGTGTTGATATTTTTGTTCTTGTTAACCACTCACAAAATTCAACCCTCCGGTCTGCATCATCCTCCGTGAGAGCATGCAGGATTTTCATTTTATAGGGATAAAACTATTCTTTTTTTAGGACTCTTTGGACACTTTTTGAACTTACTCCACAGGATTCAGCAACTGCAGACGTCGACTGAGTCGGATTGATTACCATTTCAGCAACAATTTCTACCTTTTTTTCTTCTGAAAGAGGCGGTCTTCCTGATCTTGGAGCATCTTTCACCGTACCAGTTGTTTGGAGCTTATTTAAAAGTTTGCGCAAATAAGACTTCGAAATAGTATTCTCGGGAAATCTATCATTGAACATACGGCTGCTAGATGATAATTTATTCCAGCTTCTCCAAATATCCAAACTGCTTCAAATTTATCGTCTAAATTACTAGCAATGATCACACTTTTCATAAAAGGATTTAGGCGTTCAACGGACTATTTGACAGTTAGTAGTTAGTTTGACAGTAAACAAGATGTTACCGCTACAACGATTTTTTCCAATGCAAACTTGATTGAAAGCAACTTTAGTTTTTTTGGTTGAGTTTGAAATGACCAAAATGTCACTTTTCAAACGTTAATATTTCGAAAACAATTGAATTTAGGAGTAAAGTATGTTACAGAAAAGTGTTGAGAATTATGAGCAGAATTCGAAAATGGAATAATATACGGGGTGTTCTATTTAAAAAACTTATTGAAGATGGCGCTCAGCCGCCATTTGGAAACTTTTGGATGTGATTTTTTCATGAAAAAGTAGGTATCTCCTATTTGAGCCCTCCAAATTTCGTTGCGATATACCAGGTGGTTAAAAAATTAGTAGGGGGGGACGGACTTTAGACGAGCAGTGTATATAAGCTTCCCCGCGACTGCTGCTCTACCCTCACTATTGTTCCGCTTTCACGCGCTCGCCCTCCTTCGGTCATGTTTGCAAGTATTTCTCACAGCTATTTTGCACCATTTTAACTATACTTCTTCTTTCAAAATAACTTAAAAAAATTAAAATCGGACCACCTATGACGCATCCAGGCAGGCTGCATTAAAAAATTCAATTTGCAATTATGTAAAAATTAATGATCCGACAGACAGCGCTTGAGTTTTTCACATATAGCAATCACTACTATGTCGCGGAGAGCCTGCGCTACCACTTGAAAAATGACGGCGTATGAGTTTTGAAAAATGCTAAGTTTCCGGTTTTTCTCCGATACTAATAATCCGATCGAGTCGTGACAAGTCAAATTTTTCGCATTTTGATTCTTACAATTGAGAGCTTGAGATTGCTTCATTAGTTTTCATGTCACAACGAAAAAAATCACGGTTTTTCTCTTAAATGTGTTTAACAAATTAGGCAATGATAGTTGTGAGTAGGAAACATAACAGGATATAACTACGGACCGTATTTCGATGATGGCACATCGGTTTCCTGGTACTATTTTGATCAGAAAAATCTCATTTATTGGCCTAAGTAAACTTTTCTCCTGATAGTGGTTTGAAAATGCTTTGGAGTTAAGTTGTATTATTTTATTTCATAATGGTATAATCAGCTCTTTCCCACATAATATACTAGTGATGGCTATTTGTACAAGTTTATATTAAAAAATGTCTTCATCTGAACGTCTGACTTCTAGGATCAATAAAAACTTTTTAACAAAAAATTAAACCGACGAAATACGGAACTGAAAGTAAAAAATAAAATAAACCTTTATAAGGGCGGGTTGTATCACCACTGGTTATCTTTGGTTTTGCTAACTGCAGGTTCTCCTTTATTTCCATGATCTAGAAGAGAAACCTGTAGTTAACCTAAGCAAGGATGACCACTATTTAACCGTTATCTAATTGTCAAATTAAGTAACTAATTTTGAGTCGGCGCCAAACAACCAAGCAAATGAATTAGATAAGGCGTAAAATGATGGCATCGAGTGCGCGGTGACATTCTGATAATTTTTTTGAAGTAATTTAATGATTGTTCGTTTGGCGCCGACTCAAAATTAGTTACTTATATTAGTTTAGGAGCTGAGTTATTGAGACTAAGAAGGTTTATTTTATTTTTTACTCTTCAGTTCCGTATTTTGTCGGTTTAATATTTTGTTAAAAAGTTTTTATTTTTAATTTTTCTTTGGCTGTAATCTACCAATTACAACCTACTTGTTTTTTGATTACTTCCAAAATACTTACTTACCCCCCTTACTTCAACTATTACCAGTTAAATAATATGATTATCTACTTTTACTATTTGTTGTAATATCAATTATTTTCGTTGTTCTGGTTAGTTTATTTCATTACTTTGTATATCATTCCATCCTCTCATAGAATATAATTGTGACAGATGTAGGAGAACAAAAATAATGACATTAGCGATCTATCATTGTCAACTACATATCTGTGCCAATGTTCACAAGTGAAAAATCAATTATCCCCCATTTTTCTACCCGTAAGGGTGGATAATTCCATTCGAAATCCAAATATGATCAACTATGAGGTATACCATATCTAATAAAAAAAGAATCATCCAAATCGAAGAACCCAGTACAAAGTTATGCCTGATAGAATCGGTTAACGGACCAGAATTCAGAGGGTGAGTATCAATATCCTTCATTTTGCTACCCTTAGGGGTGGATTTCATATTTTAAATTCGAATGGGACCAACTTCGAAGTACACCCTATCCACTGAAAAAAGGATTAACGGAATCAGACGTCTCAGTAAAAAGTTGTGCGTGGTCATACATAAAAAAAAATATACGCGTCGACTAGAGAACCTCGTCCTTTCTGGTTTCGTCGGTTAAAAATTGGCTCCATTGCCTCATTTGTGTTCCCCAGAGATACTCTGCACCTATTCAATTTTCAATTATCCAAGGGGATAGATTTCATTCATTATTCAATGCTACAGTCAGTTTTTCGGAAGGAAAACTACCCTTATCTTATAAAATGTTCTACCCTGTATCAATTCGTTCGGGGTAGAGCTATAATCAATTCGGTTGGTGTAATTCGGCGGTGGAAATCCAGTAAATGTCCCAAATTGGCGAAACCGGGAAATTCTCTTAACGCCGCGCCCGCTGGGAAACGCAGAGGGGGTGAAAATGTGACGAGCCGGCATCGAGCCAGGCTGGGGCAAGGACGTCGTTAAGGGGGTGAGTATGGGTTCCATTGCCGTCTAGAAGAGCTCTAAGCACGACTGATACCATATACTCTATTGGTCCTGGTAAAAAATACACAGATATTGTGCCGCCCAAAATTTTATGCGAAACTAGGAAATACTCCATCTGAAGAAGCTATTTAGTGCTCGTCTAATGTCCGTGAACCACCATATACTCTATTGGTCCTGGTAAAAAATACACAGATATTGTGCCGCCCAAAATTTTTTGCGAAACTAGGAAATACTCCATCTAAAGAAGCTATTCAGTGCTCGTCTAATGTCCGTTCCCCCCTACTAATTTTTGAACCACCTGGTATATGCCAACGAAATTTGGAGAGCTCAAATAGGAGATAAAAACCTACTTTTTCATGAAAAAATCACAGATAAAAGTTTCAAAATGGCAACTGAGCGCCATCTTCAATAAATTTTTTAAATAGAACACCCCGTATATTATTCCATTTTCGAAATTTGCTCATAATTCTCAACAGTTTTCTTCAATACACTTTACTCATAGATTCAATTGTTTTCGAAATATTAACGTTTGAAAAGTGACATTTTGGTCATTTCAAACCCAACCAAAAACACTAATGTTGCTTTCAATCAAGTTTGCATAGGAAAAAATCATTGTAGCGGTAACATCTTGTTTACTGTCAAACTGAACTGCTAACTGTCAAATTGTCCGTTGAGCGCCTAAATCCTTTTATGAAAAGTGTGATCATGGCTCGTAATTTAGACGATAAATTTGAAGCAGTTTTGATATTTGGAGAAGCTGGAAGAAATTATCATCTAGCAGTCCGTATGTTTAATGATAGATTTCCCGAGAATCCTATTTCGAGGTCATATTTGGCAAACTTTTAAATAAGCTCCAAGCAACTGGTACGCTGAAAGATGCTCCAAGATCAGGAAGACCGCCTCTTTCAAAGCAAAAAAAGGTAGAAATGTTGCTGAAATGGTAATCAATCCGACTCAGTCGACGTCTGCAGTTGCTGAATCCTGTGGAGTATGTTCAAAAAGTGTCCAAAGAGTACTAAAAAGAGGAAAAGTTTTATCCCTATAAAATGAAAATGCTCTCAAAGAGGATGATCCAGACCGGAGGGTTGAATTTTGTGAGTGGTTAACAAGAACAATTGAAGGAGAACGGGGCTTCCTAAAACGTGTATGTTTCGCAGACGAATGCACTTTTTTTTTATAAAAAAGTCAACAAACAGAATGTACGATACTGGAGCGATACTAATCCGCATATTTTTAGAAGGGACATACCCAGTTTCCTAAAAGGTGAATGTTTGGCGGGGGATTTTGGGCAATCGCGTTGAACCGATTTTCATCAGAGGCAATCTCAGTCTTTACATACATCTTTTAGAAACTGAAATTGAACCTCGAATAAGATAATTTGTATTAAACAATCGGGAAGAGATTGAAAATCGTGAAATCATATTTCAGCAGGATGGGGCAGCTTCCCATTTCGATCGCATGGCTAGAGAGTTTCTCGATACAAACTTTCCTTGGCGATGGATAGATCGCAGGGGAAGTACAGAATGGCCACCAAGATCTCCGGATCTTACACCTCTAGATTTTTTCCTTGGAGGTATCTGAAGTCAAAAATCTACGCCACTGAATGTCGAACAATAGAAGAGTTGGAACGCAGAATTATAGATACACGTGAAGAAATAGATGAACAGACTTTCATCAACGTGAGAGAAGCTATTTATAATAGGGCACTTTACTATCAAGATTTAGGAGATGGCCACATTGAACACTTGATGAAATAATTGTTGGGGTTAAATAGATAGCTAACTAATTTGTTTTGATTGTGAATTTACAGAACACATTCGTAGGCTTCGAGATTTTCCGGTAAGCGGTACTGTTATCCTTAATAAACTCTCTTTACGCCTCTATTAGTCGAATTCATTCAAGAGATTTAACTACAGATTAATAATAACGTTTCGTTAGCAAAATGTTTTATCGGAAGTGACCCAAAATCCATACTTCATTTTAAACCGGAAATGTTACTTTTCAAACGTTAATATTTCGAAAAAAATTGAATTTAGGAGTAAATGTATCAAGGAAAACTTGAGATTATGAGCAAATTTCGAAATGAATGTTCTTTTAAAAAATTATGAAGATGGCCACCGCCATTTGGAACTTAGCTGTATTTCGAAAGTTTTTTATCCTCTTTTAGCCCTCCAAATTTCGTTGCGATATACCAGGTGGTTCAAAAATTAGTAAGGGGGGGAACGGACTTTAGACGAGCACTGTATAGCGAAACACGTGTCGGGGTTTTGTAAACCCAGTTTCAGTAATCATCACATATCGGCCGCCTCAATTCAAAATTAAAAATAAAATTATTAGGATGTATTCTTATAGATGTAGTGACTTTTTAGAAAACCAAGTCATTGTTTTGGTCTGTCAATTATCTTCTGAGAATAAATATTTAAATCTCACATATTTTCAATAATTTCGGCCAATTAATAAAGGTTAGCTAAGTAAAAAGTTTTTAATAAACACGTGAGATGTGGTGCATATTAATTAATGTTCAAAAATTGCCAAAAAAATATATCCCCAAAATAAATATAATGCAAAATAAAACATTGCTGTCTAAATATTTTGTACCCCTATTTAACCCCATCAGGGGATACATCTTTGTTAGTGCTCACCAACGGAGCAAGGCAAGCCCTATGGACTTGCAGAAGAATCTGTGGGAAAACCTTACAGGGGTAAGACCTATGGTCACCTACGGAGCGGTCATCTGGTGGAGCAAAGGTGCACAGAGGAGTGCACGAGAAAAGCTCAACAACCCCCAGAGGTAAGCGTGTCTGATCATAACAGGGGTCATGTCCACCACCACCCCGACAACAGCAATGGAAGTCCTCCTCAACATCCCACCTCTGCACATCTACTTAGAGAAGGAGGCAAGAGTGAGTGTATACAGAAACATGTCGAGGTCAACTAGTAATAGGGGAGGAAGTAGTCGCAAGATCAAGAACGAGATAAAATCCCATCCGATTCTAGCAATGCCACCAGTCACAATGATCCCCCTATACAACTTTGATAGACCTTATGAGATTCTCCTCCCTGGCAGAATGGGAGACGAAATGAACGAGAACTAACAAGGGCCAATCTACATTGGTACACAGACGGCTCCACAATGGAAGACGGAGTTGGGGCCGGAGTAAACCAGAATATAATCTTAGTGTAAACCTGGGACAGTACGTCACAATATTCCAGGCAGAAGTTCATGCAATCGAACTCTTCCTGCAAGAAATTCTGAACAGAAACAGTAAAAATCAATCGATCAAAATCATGTTGGACAGCCAAGCAGCACTGAAAGCTCTGGCATCAAGTCCGATAGAATCTAGACTAGTATGGAACTGCGTGAAAGCCCTTCAAAGCGTATGGGCCAGTCAAAATAGAGCGTCAATTCACATTAATTGCAAACATGTCTTTAGCACTGCCGTATGTTGAGGCATCCAGAAAAGACTTGATATAAAAATTTGCACACTCATCCGGTGACCGGAAATTACTCAAATTCGCATAAAACGATAATTAGCTAAATCTCCTTGAACAAAATTGCAAAAATTGTGCAAATTGCAGGTATATTCCCTAACTTATTTTCTACATCCCTTGTTAAATTTGCACACGCAATTTTCAATCGGAAATAATTCTGGTTACAAAATTGCAAACATTGTGCAAATTTGTGGTACAATAATGGTTCCGTCACCCCTAAAATGCTTCAAATTTGCAAACTTATGTGTACGGAACATCAAAAAATTATGGATAACGCTAAAAACAGTCTCAGGGGCAAAGTTTTAGGGGTCACGAAATTGCAAAAATGTTTTCGTGCTTTGCAAACTTTGGTCGCATAATTTTAAGTCGCCAATTAAGTTTGCATCTTTTTCAGTATCCCGGAAGAAGGCGAAAATGAACATTATTGTTAGAAGGAATTTTCGCAAATGCCACAAAATTCCAAACTTTGTGCATTTTTTTCTCAAAGTTCTGTTATGGCAAACAAGTCTACGTATAAATTTGCAACCCTATAAAATATCGGGAAAGCCGGGCAATAGAATATTCCTGAAATATAGTGATGAAATATTATGTATGCATAGTTTTTCCATTCATACATAATATTTCATCACTATATTTCAACTTCAAGCACATATGAAGCAAATTTGTGAGTTTATGATCTTGCCTATTATTCGTTTTTCAGAGCATTATGGAATAAATCTCGTAAAATGTAAAATAATTCGAAGTACAGTGTTCTCTAATGTAAACTCTATGGTTTTATTGAAAAATGCGATGCGATGCGTCTCTTGCGTCAATGTTACGAATAATTTCTAGTGAGTACTCTCTTTTGGAAAACATTTTTCTTTGCCTCATTCTTCTCTATGAATTCTTAATTAAGACTGGAATAGAAAATCAAATGACTATCTGAATGAAAATGAAAATTTTCGAGTTCAGTTTTTTTCTTTTCAGTTAGGGTCTCAGAATATCTAGCAGATGCAGTTCAATGTCCAGCTTTAGCCAGGGAAGTAGTTGTTTTCTGTTAGACATTCACAAAACATAACTTCATTTTTATCGTGGATTTTCAATTCACAGAAAAATTTTCTATTCAATATTCAATTGAGAATGTTTCCCTTTTCAACATGAATACCCCACAATAGGTTATCTTGATGATGGAAGATAGTGACCAAAGTTTATCTTTCAGTCGCAGATGATTCCACATCTGATTTTATGAACATCCTGTTCATATTTTCAACAAATCACACTCTTTCCATTATAAAGATAGAAATCATGTTAGAATTCCATGAGTGGTAAAGAGTAATCTACAAGAGTCTCTACGCTTTGCTTTGCACATATATCTTACGGCTCGTTTTTGCAAAATTAAAATATATTGCAGTAGATAAGCACTACATACGCCCCAAAATGAAATTCCATATCTCAGGTGAGATTCCACCAGAGGAAAATAAACAGTCTTAGCTGGTGTTAAACCAAGTTCATTTGCGACTACTCTGACTGCATAACAACCAGAAGACACTTTGTTACACAAGGCATGAACATGGTCTTCAAATTTTAGTTTTCTATCGATATGTACTCCTAAAAATGTTAAGCTACTTTTGTTCTCAATGATGTCATTCCCAATGAGTATATTGTCAAGTTCACATCTGTTCTATCTTAGTTTTCGAAATATTTAGAGAAAGACGATTTGAATCACACCAACTCTTTACTTTCTTCATATCATTGAATTTGATTTTAGTTAAATCATTTGCTTGCCCGATCGCCAAAAAATGGTAGTATCGTCTGCAAATAGTGTGAATTTTCCTGCGATATTTATACTTGTCAAATCGTTGACGTAGACGAGGAACAACGTTGGCCCTAGTATTGAACCTTGAGGCACACCATTATGTATTTTCCCAATTTCTGAGCGATGGTTTGTTTTCACCATCTGCCTACGACCTGACAAATATGAGCTGAACCAGCTCAGTATCACTCCTCTGAAACCGTAGTAAGGAAGCTTTCGCAACAGTATTTCGTGATCCACACAGTCGAAAGCCTTCGAAAAATCGCAAAACACTGCAGCAGCAACCTCGCCACTATTGATTCCAGTATAGACTTTTTCCATGAGTGAGAAAATTGTATCATTAGTGCCTTTGCCACTTTGAAAGCCAAACTGGCTTTGAAATGTAGTTATCCTTATCTTGACTAGTTTTTGTATAAGCTTCCCTAATGTGGGAATTAGGGAAATTGGCCGATAATGCGAGGGGTTGTCCTGATTTCCACCTTTATGTAGTGGTATTACCAATGATACCTTCAGGAAATCAGGAAACTTTCCTGATTGAAATGATATATTAATAATATTGGTTAAGAGTTGTAATGTGTTATCTGGGAGATTTTTCAAAATGCTGTAATGTCGTCGTAACCAGATGACGACGTTTTTCCAATGGAAACAATCACCTGTTTCAGCTCATAAATATTAGTGTCATATAGAATGCTAGTTTCAGAAATAAAGGGGTTTTTGAATTGCTCCATAGGGTCGTTATAAGTAGTCGATTTTCCAGTCAATTTTTTTGCAACAGAGCAGTAATATTCGTTAAAAATGTTCCCCAAAAAATAGAAATTTCCTACCATATAATTATTTAAGTTCGGTGGTTACACATAGAACTAATTGCCTTTTGAAACCAATTTCAAAGGATACACGAGGACGTAGCCATACAAAATGAAAATAGGTTTCAATATCTCATTCAGGACATACCCGATTCCAGAGTACAACAGTAACTGAACAGTTTCCTACCCACTGGAGAAAACTATCCAATAGTTATAGAAAGCTTCAAATCACGATTTGGAAGAAATACTCTTTCACTAGAGAGCTATGTGAGAGAGCTATTGTCACTACACACCATGCACGAGGACGTTAAATTGTCCGACCCATAGATAGATAGATCCTTCATTAGTTCTTTCAAAAGTACCTTTTCAGGTGTAGAACATGTCAATATAATTAAGATTACACATAACTAGCAAGTAAAACACATAAAAACACAGATACATTAAATAAGAATAGATGTTACAGTAAAGACACAAAGTTATTAATAGATAAAAAACACTCATTATATATATATATATATATATATATATATATATATATATAAACACAACCCACACACACACACACGTTTAAGTAAAAATTATATTTCTGGATTTAATCAGAATTATATTTCTGGATATAATCAGGAGAAGAAAGAAAAATAGTAAATTTTACTATTCATGAATTGAAGGAAAAGGGAGAGAACATTACCCGTCTAATATGTCTGTGAAATACTCATCCAATGTATAGTATGCTTTTTTGAAAAGAAGGTTTTTTTAAATTAATTTTCAGCTCCCTAGTAGGCTGTGTTCTTAACGATTCAGGTAATTTGTTATATATGTTAATTACTGAGAAGGTAATGATTTTCTGAATGTATGCGAGGCTTGGCCTAATATTCAGAATATTGTTTTTATTTCTAGTATTATGTCTATGATCTCTGTTATAGGATGTATAGAGGGACATATTTTCAGTAACAAATATAGTTGCTTCATAGATAAATATACTTGTTAAGGTAAGAATCTTCTTATCCATGAATACAGACCTACAGCTGACTCTTCGTGGAATATTGAAGATGTTTCTTAGGCAGCGTTTCTGGAGTATGGATATCTTCTTAACATCAGTAGATGTTCCCCAGAAAATGATGCCATACCTGATATGACTTTGAACATATGCATAATATGCTATCAAGGCTGCATCTGAGGATATGTTCTGTGAGATGACTTTCAGAGCATAGCAGTATCTCGATGAGTTCTTTGACAGTTTACTTATGTGGCTTTTCCAATCTAACTTCGAATCGAACGTGATGCCAAGAAAAGAAAGTTTTGATACTGGAATTAAGGATGTTGTGCCATGGTTGAAGCTGTCCATATTCATTTTATGACCAAAGGGGATGATTTGAGTTTTATTGGTATTCAGCTTCAGATTGTGCATGGTGAAATATTCCTCCAGTGTATTTAAAGTTCTAGTGATATTGTATCTTATTGATTTGATCATCAGAACTGAATATGATCGAACAGTCATCAGCATATTGAACCATATATTCACTAATCACTTCAGGAACGTTATTGGTATATGTACACAACAGGGGACCCAGCACTGATCCTTGAGGTACACCTCGGGTGATAAGTAATTTTCAGTCACATATTGGTATCTATTTCTGAGATATGAAATGATTAGATTGAGTGCTAACCCTCTAATGCCATATAGAGAGACAACTTTTTGGTCAACAAGAGGTGGTCTACACTATCAAATGCCTTTGATAGATCAAGATTGACAGCAGTAGTTTTATGTTTCTTATTCAGTGATTCGATTACTTTACATAATGGCTGATAGGTAGCTCGGATAGTTGATTTATTTTTCCCATTTTGTCTGTCAGATAGAAGATTGTTTGATTCCAAAAAGTTAGTCAATCTTGCACAGATTACTTTTTCAAATATCTTACTGATATTTGACAAAATTGCTATAGGCCTGTAGTTGTCAATGGCACTCTTGTCCCCTTTTTTAAATATAGCCCTCACAAATGCTGTTTTTAATTTATCGGGAAAGATACCCGTTGAGAATGACATGTTTATTAGATATGACAGAGGCTCGTATAACTCATGAGCTACATACTTTAGAAGTTTTACTGGGATTTCATCCTCACCAACTGATCTAGTATTTTTTAAATTCATGATTGTATTATAAACTTCTTGTGGATTTGTTGGCATAAAAAATATACTCTTACTATGGTCGAGTCCTGTTTACCTGAAGAAAACTCGAGAGCCTTGACAGATTGTCTCGAAACACTGATGTAATTTCTCGAAGAGGAAGTGGAAAATGAAGAAAAGAGATTTTTAGCAGTTGTGCAACGTCTACGGCAAGTTTTTGAATAAAAATCGCTATGAAATGTGTTTTTGTAGTGAAAACCACACATCAGCTGATTGTGATACTCAGGCAGAAAAATCACGCATTTTAAAAGACAGAGGCTGTTGATTCATATGTAAAACAAAAATAAATTTGAAGAAAAATTGTCTTGTATCTTTGTTGAGTGGGAATTTTTTCAGTCCACTCTCGTATTTGACCGATACGAAGCAATGAACCAACGTTGGAATCAGCATAGAACCTTGCGAGAATCAATCAATCAATCAATTCTTTATTGGTGCTAGGACACAAGAGTGTTTACACAAGTCATTTGAAGTTGTACAGACATCAATTGCAAAAATAAAAAATAAAGATAAAATATAGGTACAGTGAAGCTCAGAAAAAGAGATGAAATCGCACATTAAAAGTCTGATAGGCATTGTAATCAAGTCAAAATTTGTATAATTGAGTTTTTCTGAAAAGTAAGAGTACCATTGAAAAACTCATTGACATCATAAAAGGCATGTTGTAGTAAAAAATGTTTTGAGTTTTATTTTGAAGTTGTGGAGTTCTAGTTCCTTGGCTTCCGCAGGGAGGGCGTTGTATAGCTTGGGTGCCCAATAATAATAATAATAATAACAATAATAATAAATTTATTGCACTATGTAAAAAGAGGAACATTACAAGCCAGTCACATGAAAGAATCATAGAGAAGATCTTCTGTAGAAGAAGCGTACAGAGGTATAAATTGAGATTTTCATACATAAAATAAGACGAGTAAAACACATTTAAAATTAGCTAAAAGGTATGATTAATATGTTCGTATGGCTCCAGATTTATGAGTGTGTCTATTAATGATTTCTTGATTTCATTAAAATTTTCTACTTTTTTCATTATTTCTGGTAGGTGGTTATAGAAGCGAATAGTGGAGTAGAGTGCACCTTGTTTTGTTTTGGAAAGGTGATGAGCAGGTACATTATAGTTGTTTATTTGTCTTGTAGTATATACTCCTGATGGCTTATGTTTTTCAAAGTAACTTCTATTTTTAAAGACAAATTTAATACATTCATAAATATACAATGCGGCTATAGTTAACAATCCCAATTTTTTGAAATGATTCCTACAAGATTCGAAGTATCCCAGTTTGTTCATGGTGCGGATCGCTCGCTTCTGAATTTTAAAGATTCTTTGGATTTCTATGCTGCCACCCCATAATATTATACCATACCTGGAACGAGAGTAAAAATTTGCGAAGTAGAAGGTTCTAGTGTTGCTTAAATTGCAGTTGTTTGATAGAACTCTCAGTCCGTAGCAGGCTGTACTGAGTTTTTTTGATAGATAATCTATATGATAGTCAAATTTAAGAGTTTCGTATATGATAATACCTAAGCATTTCAGAGTTTGAGAAGGGGATATCCTGTCCGTTCAGATTGGCCTTCTGTGGGGTTTCCAGACTCTGATTAGCTTTGAACAATATCGCATTTGTTTTTTCTGGATTTAGTACCAATCTACTATTACAGAACCACTTAGTTGCCGAGTCCATGATGGAATTTCCCATTTCACATATTTTTGGATAATTTCCTGCGGTTACCAAGACTGAGCTGTCATCAGCATAGTTAATTATCTTGATGTTTGGAGTTGATAGTTTAGCAAAGTCATTAATGAAAATAATGAATAATAGTGGAGCGAGATTACTGCCTTGAGGGACTCCCAAGGATATGTCCATAGCTGATGACTGTACATGTTGGCCTGTAATTTCGTCTCTGCACCTCACGGCTTGGGATCTATCTTTTAGGTATGATTTTATCCAATCCAAAGCTATTCCACGTATTCCATAATGTCCAAGTTTGATTAGTAAGATTTTGTGGTCAATGCAGTCGAAGGCTCTGGATAGATCCAGGAAGATTCCACAGGCAATATCGCCTTGCTCGAAAGCATTGTAGATTCCGCTCGTAAGTTCATAAAGAGCTGTCTCAATACTTTTGCCACTAATAAATCCGTGTTGATTGGAATTGAGTAAATTTTGGTCAGTCAGGAAGCTCATTAATCTGGAGAACATGACTATTTCGAAAAATTTTGAAAGAGTATTGAGAAGACTGATGGGTCGATAATTTTCAAAGGAATCTTTATCACCTTTTTTTAAACAGTGTTTTATAATGGCAAATTTGAGCATAGAGGGAAAGGTTCCGGTTTCGAGTGATTTGTTAACTATATCACAGAGTGGTTCGACAATTAGATGAAAACATTTTTTCAGTAGGAAGGGTGAGATTTCGTCGTACCCTGAACTTCTTTTGTTTTCCATTTTATTCAAAATTTCGAGTAATTCAATAGGAGATTCCATCGCGTGTTTTTGACACTCTCAAATAATTGGCTTGGATGTTTTGACGATTTCGTGTAGGGTAGTCAAGAATGAATTTGTGTATTCATGTAAGTTTTCATTTATGTATAATAGACATTGTAATATGTATATACAGGGTAACGTTAATACTTTATGTTGTCCGTATTTCAAACCAGAAACAACTCTCAATGCTCTTCTCTGCATACTGAAGATTTGAGATCATTGGCTTGAGTGTCCCCATACTAATATAGCATAGGATATGATGGACTGAATGAGGCCGTGAAAGGCTGTAAGTAGAGTACTCAGGTTCACGTTTTTCGAAAGACTTCGTAGTAAGAAGGTAAGGCTCGATAATCTACTACATAGAAATTCACAGTGTTCTTGCCAGGTCAGTTTTTCGTCAATGTAAACTCCTAAAAATTTGGTACACTCGGAAGTGAATCTAATTTCGCCAGTATTTCTCATACTGAAGAGCATATGTTCTGTTTTCGATTCATTGACTTTCAGTTTATTTGATTGGAACCATCGTTCTATTTGTTCTTTTTCAGTTTCTACTGTGGAAATCAGAGTACTTAAGTTTTTTCCTGAATGTATGAACGTGCTGTCGTCAGCAAATAGTATAAACTTTGATAGTGGCGATGAATAGGGCAAGTCGTTTATAAAAACTAGAAAAAGCAGTGGTCCTAAAACGGACCCTTGATGGACACCATATTGTATATTGAGTAGAGAAGATTTTTCATTTCGGAAAAGGACAAACTGGACTCGGTTTTTTAGGTAGGATTTTATCAGGTTGATACTTTCTTCGTGGAAATTATAATATTGAAGTTTTTTCAGTAAAATATCGTGTGAAACGCAATCAAACGCCTTTGTCAAGTCCAGATAATTTGCATAAATGAAATCATTGTTTTCGAAGCCTTTGTTCACTATTTGTGTCAATCTGCCAATTGCCGATGTGGTTGAATGTTTTTTTCTGAACCCAAATTGTTCTTGAAAAAAGAGATTTTCTGATTCAAAATGAGATGTCATTTGGATTTTTAAGATAACTTCGAATAATTTGGCAAAAATTGGAATAATCGAAATTGGTCTGAAACTTGAAGGCTCTGTGTGGGATTCTTTCTTATGTATGGGCACCACTTTGGATATTTTCAGAACATCGGGAAACTTTTTTGGAGAAATGCATTTATTTAATAATTCCGTTAGAGGAATAAGTATGATATCCTTGATTGCTAGTACAACTTTGAGATTCAAGGAATAAGCGTCTTTGCTATTAGTTTTTTTCAATTTATTGATCACATCCACAGAACTCGTAGAACTAGAAATCTAAAATAAGTGGAAGGAATTGATATGATTCATAACCACATGTATAGATGGGACACACGTAATCATGCGCATATCATCAACAACATTGCCAGTTCATGTACTTGTATGAGAATTTAATATAATGGCATCATGATGTAATGTACTTACATTATATTCCCATTAAAAGATCCGAAACTACTCGACTATCGATGACTCAGGATCCTTAAGTTCTTTTGTCATATGTATTCAGAAGATAATACACAAGTTAAGTGGAGCACGTAACAATTGATGGAATCGTAATAAGAATTATGATTTCCTACAAACTCATTTGGCAACGCTGTTTACATCAACACCTGTTATTTAGTCTGACGACATTTTTATTCAGAGCCGGTCTTGCGTCTGTTGTTGATTTGTGTTCTTGCTAGGATATTAAATCTACTGAATTCTAGAAATCCATTGGGCAAATTCTACAAGGTTCCAATAAAGAAAAGCAACAAAGATTTCTGGAATCCTTTTTTCAAAAATGCCTTAGGATACTTGAAAAGTCTCAAACTACTGATGGTGGACTCCAATTTTGGATTTCTCCATCATGATAAATTCAATTATTGGAATGTGTGAAGAGTACATTGACAAACATTAACATGTTGAAATACATGTTAACTTAACATTCCAAGTACTAATGTATTTTACAATAATAATGATTAACTTTCCAGGGGAAGAAATGGTTGGAATAAAAACCCAACAGCATTTCAGTTTTATTACACCGATGCTAATGTTGCAACACGATATAGAAAATGTTTATGGACATTGTTTTACTTAGGACAATACTTCCATTTTAACAAATTCCCAGAAAAAAATCTTGCCTGAAATAACACTGCATGAAATGCCTTCAATTAAAAAATATAATTTTAGATATTAATGATAGGATTATTGACAATGAAGAATTTCAAGGAAGATTCAATTCCTTCCTACATTATCCAACTTGACAGAAAATGTTGATTCATTGCAGGTTTTGTAGTGAAGATCATACAAAAGTAATAAAGTGTAAGGTGTTCCTTTCCGTACTGGACGAAGAAAGAAAAGCAAGTGCAGATCTTGATTACTTCAAATTATTACGTATAAAATACAGAACTGCCTCTTTTTCTGGAATAATCAAGACTTTTGCAGATGTTGTGGAGTGTTGTATGTTTACAGAGATAAAAATAAAGCAAATAATGGCAAAAAAAAGTATGCATGTTTTTGTAGAACTATTTTGGGAACTTTTTTCGAAGATAAAAACATTGTTTTCTAAATAAGATAAGCATGTTTCTGATATAGCTACGAGATGTAGCACAAAATGAAGGTGATAAAATTTATTATACAAATTTACGGTAAAATATGTTACCATAGTGTTTGTTGCTTGGGGTTGCAAGCAGAAAATGTAAGGAAAGAACTGAATAGGAAGAAGCTATCAAAAACTATACTTTTTTTCGTCTATCAAAAAGTACTAGTAAATTAAAAATTGTTGGAAAATCAACTTCATTAGTATACCTCTGATATTTTAAATCTGAGTTGTCATTGGATGACAATTAAATATTCCCAATGGGTTTTTATGAGTACGCGCGCGTGGGTAATTAATTTAGGAGTCTTGTCTAATCGACAAAACGAATCTCCAAGATAAGGGCTGAGTTTCAATAGATTGCAGCATGGAAACAGCTCTACCAGGTGCAACACCTTGCCAGGTACGCGACTCGTCTACAGACAACTCAGAGTTCCAATATCGAAAGCTATGACAAGAAAGGATACGACCTTAGAGACATTAAGGCATAATCTCACGGATATTAGTTTCACAGTACCGCCCGCATGAGCAAAGTTTCTTGATTATTTTTCTAAAAAACCGATTTTCTTCCCTAACGAAAAACTTAACATTTTTTTCGATGGCCCATTACAGGTTTCTCGATAGGCACCAACTTTTATCGAGAATAAATTTCACGCTATATTCATAGCATTCAATATAAGTCATTTATTTGGATGCCTGAATATTTCCATGGAAGCTTCCTGAAAAAATACTCAAGAAACAAAGTGAAAATAATTCGAAAGATTAGGAAATATTGTTTGAATTTCCAGGACCTTCTTCTGATTAAAATCGAAACACAATAACTAAGACATCTGTAAAAATTAATACTCAACGTAATGATTGAGTTTCTTCTATTTGGATCTTCAAACGTGATACAGATTCAAAAATGCACCACTATTGAAGTTTTTGATAATGTTAAAATTAACTTTTGGATTTCCAGAATCTTCAAATGAAAACATTGAAGATAATCAAATTCCTGTCAAAAGAGCGAAAGTGGATAACCTTATTGATGAAGTTACGATAGATCAAGAACAAGGATCGGAATTTTTAGTACCAATAATAAACCCTGGGGAAGGAACTTCAACATCTAGACTGGAGCTACATGAAAATCATAGCCATAATGCTGTTGGTAATAGTTCATCATGTGCATCTTTAATAGTTGGTAAGTGTATTAATGAATTTAATATTTCACTGAAATACAAATGGCCTTGTAAGTGTATATATATTTGTATTCGAAAATATGGACAGGATGTTCATAAAATCAGTTGTGGTATCATCCGTGGCTGAAAGAAAAAACTAGTCACTATTTTGACATCTTCAATTTAGGGTCCATTCACAATATCTATCAGATATAGTGCAATGTCAAGTGTGGCATTAGCCGGGAAAGTAGTTTTTATCATAGGATTATTTCCATGTCTATATATGAATTGTTCGACTGATGATCTATTTATTTTGTGGAAATTCATATTGAATGTGAGATAAAGAAAATAACTTTTGTCTTATTTCCACTATAACTTTTATTCCTTAGGACCTGTTTTGCTTACCAACCATTAACAAGAACTATAATACAGTACCTATCAACTGATGTCGAACCCTCATTTGTCCATTCACTTGTCGAAAGAAAATATGATGGAAAATAGATAGATATTCTTCATTAGTTCCTTCAAAAATACCTTTTCAGGTGTGACCACATACCGTCGTAACTACGCCACTGGTTCACGAAAATTAAACTGTAAATTACCACGATGATAAACCTTGATTAGTGTACCAAGTTTCAAATGTTTTCCTCCAGAAATTTTGGAGACAAGAATTTAAAACTAATTTTTTTTCGTATTTCTGACACCCTGTATCTCAGAGGGGATGCATTTTAGGGACATACCTTGATAGAAACTTTTCAGCTCAAAATGAGATGAGGAATCTGTAGTCAGAGTTTCTCAGTCTTATTATGTCTCACCCTGTATGTTCCATCTCGGGTGCAATTTTCACCACCGTCAATTGATGAACAAATTTCGTTTCAGGTAAAAGGAAGAAATCGATTTTACAAGAGCTGAATTTGAAACGTAGTCAGTTAACTGATCGTGAACGTTTGTATCGTAAAGTGATGTATTGGAGTTATAGAGTGACAAAGTTACAGACTCGAATAACATATATACTCTGAGGGGGTTTTCAAGGCTGACACAGACACTTTTGTCTGAACACCAATTTAATTATATTTTGATGAGAGCTTTTAATCAAGATCCTCTTGAGAATTTTTTTGGGGCCATAAGGAGTCATGGAGTGAGACATGTTTCACCAGATATTTCTCATTTTGAAACATCTTTCAAAGCATTGTTGATAAATAATGTTCTGTCCCATCATTCTCCCAATGCAAATTGTGAAACAGATTTTTCAAAAGGGGCACTAAATAATTTAGGGGCATTGTTGGAAAAATCATCCCCAGATGAGGTTGGTAGCAGCTCCTGCAGCTCTACAGAAACTATTGATATGTCTTCAATTCCAGCCCCCGTGAACTTGAAGCGAAAAACAAGAGTGGGAGAGTGTACCTTAGTGTATATAGCTGGATATTTTGTGAAAAGACTTGTAAAACTTCTGAAATGTCCAGATTGTCAGCAAAATTTACAATTCTTTAATGAAAATTTGGCAAATGTTGATTTTATCGAGGCAAGAAAAGCTACAGCAGGATCAAAACGTGTAAAACCAGGCAGTTTCTTTTATTATCTTGTGAGTCAATGTTTCCCAAATTTATATTATTTAATTCCTAGATTGTGTCATGTAAAAAACATTAGCATTGTACTGAGAACTATTTTGGAAAAGAATGTTAATTTCAATCCGATCAACTGTAAGAGTCACAACACTTCTGGCACAATTGCTTGTGAATTGATTGTAAGGTGTTGCCTCTATTTTTGGTGTAAACAAGTAAATAGAATAATTAGGGGCAGGGATTCAAAATTTAGTATTTTTTTGAAAAAAAGTACGACTGCAGTTGATCCAATAAAGATAATTGCACATAAAAAATATCTAAATAATTGTAAAAAGAATAAAAAAAAATAAACAAGTTTTCTCAGACCATTTCAAATGAGTTTTTGTTACCAAGAAACAAACTTCTGCCCATCTGCCTTATTTTTTCAAAACATTGCCTGCCAGAAGGTTCAAAATGCATGAAAAATTAATGGATTTCTGTTTTACTCCTATTTTGAATATCAAATGTAAGGAAAATGTTGAAAAATACAATATTCAGGTACTTTCAATATTTTATAATTTTCTCCTTTGTTTTCATATTTCGTTTTAAATTTTCATATTGTTCCAAGATGTAATCTTAAACAGATGTCCAGTATATATTTTTCATGTAGTGAACTTTCTAGTGGTATTCTGATGTTAAGAATGGATACTACTATTTAAATATTGCCGCGCACTGACTTATATGCTTGTCGGAAGATGTCGCCAATGAAGCAATAATAGTTCACTGAACAGACACGGTGTGCAGCACAAACAGTGTTTCAGACCTTATCATGGCAGTTTTCTTTCTATCTGTGTGTGTTTTGTGGTTCTATGAGTTCTGTGATCACATCTCTTAGGGTGGGTATTATAAATATGTTTTGAAGTTAACTTTAATTTTATCGGTCAAGTTAACTTGAGCTTCAAAATGTCAGTTTTATAAAGGTACCATTTTTTAAATAAAAAGAAGAAGAAGGCAAAAAGGTAACCTACAATTTTTCTCTTGGCAAAACGATCCCGTTGTACTGGGTTTTCATCATTTTCCATGAGAAAATTAACGTAACGTTCTGGTGCAGACTAATCTAGGATTGAGCGAGTTTTTAGACAGACGATGGGCTCTTGAGGAAGAATCCAGTCCCTTCCCAAAATCCTCTTGTATCGTCTGTGTGCAAGATAAAAGTGAAAAAGAGAACCTTCATAGAGAGTTGTGAGGAAAGAAAATAGAGTTAAGAAGAAAAAAAAGAGATATATTCAACATACCGAAAATTATTCATGGAAAAAGAGTGGCTATAAATGTATGTTATATCCAAAAATCCAGGCATTCTACGCAGTAATTCCACAAGCAGTTGCAACATTGTTGCAAGAGCTAATAGGACAAAGCCAAGTCAGTATTTATCCACCTAGGCTCCAGAAGCCATAAACAAGGCGCAGTTCTGAGTCAGCACCACCGCATCTATAAGAGGATCCCAAGAACCGAAGAGCGTCACTTCTATCTTAAACTTCCATTTTGCACTTCGAATAGTTGTCATATTTAAAATAATTTTTTGCAACCAAAGTATAAAATAAAGTTTATTTTTAAAAAGTCATTTCAGTGAATATCACTACAACATGTATATCTAGGTGATGACACATTGTTTACTTTTCGAAACATTAATGTTTATATGATTTTAGCCATTGTACACTTAAAACTTGTCGAATCTCTTGTGATTGTTGACATTCAATGAAATTCTGGTTTACCTGGTGAATATTATGTTGACTATTGTGTGTGTGGCCAAGAAAAAAAGTGAAAAAGGGAACCTTTGAAGAGAGTTGAGAAGAAAAAAAAAGAGACTTAAAAAGAGAAAAAAGAGATATTATTCGACATACCGAAGATTATTCATACAGTATGGAAAAAGAGTGACTATATATGTTTATCTCATACAAGCAACGTGATGCTTCTGTGGTTTCTACCATGTTTATTCAGCTTATGTATTACCTTCTTGTTACCTTTTGTGATCTGAACCTGAATAAACATTATTTATTTATTATCTAGGTGATAAGGACACATTTTCACACCATCTTGTTTGTTTTAAATGGAATAAAAAAACTGTTTTTGTTAGTTTTATTTTTAATTCGAACATTCACAAATAATAATGTGTAACATTTCTTCAAAATAATTCCCGATGACTTCACTAAGCTGTACAGAAACTCTGAAAAGATTTTTTTGCAACCAATTTAGAGCATAATTTGTCTCCTTCAAAGAGAGTTTTCGCAAATGATATTGTCTTAAGATTTAAATACACCACTTCACTAGAGTCTTGAAATGAATAACACTACACAAAAAGTCTCTGGCATTTTCATGTAAATAGAGGATAACAATGCAATTTCCCCTGTGACCTTTCTAATAACACTGCTAGCAGTTGACTTGTGAATACCTCCAAAATCTCCAGCAACTACCAAGAATGAACCAGTTGCATAAAATCTGAGTGTAATCAACACTTGTGTTACTGGCGATAGAGGATGATTCCTAAAAATATGTATAATTCTACAATAATTAAAATAGGTACTAGAAATGCTGACCTATTAGTTGGTCTTTGTAAATTTGCTTCAATGTGCCCCATTAACAAGCGTACAGACTCTCTTGATAGTCGAAATCGGTTTTTAAATTATGTTTCCTTCCACAAGGTGAAATGGTCTAACCGATTCCTAAATATCCTTTGTCGCCGAGGGGCTTCAACAATATTCACAGCATCTTCTTCATCATCGGTCAAAAGTTCCTCAAAAATAACGTGGATATCGTTTGCTAACATTTTGCGAAAACGAAAAATCAAAACAATAAAATTGAGGTTATATGACTCATATGCAATATTGACAGGAGCAGGAGAATTTTCGACGATCGAAAACCACCATTTTCTACAAAGTTAACTTTAACCGACACCCGTTCCACCCGATAAAGTTAACTGCTACATTTTGAAGTTAACTTTAACATGTGACGTCATCCACAAGTTAACTTCTAGTTATCTGTCGAAATAGTTTTATAATACCCACCCTTACATGTATAAAGCTGACTTGCCTGAAATAGAATGTCTTCATATCATGACCTGGTTCCGGTAAAAACTGTTCGAAGGATATGTCCGTGTTTGGTAGGTCGTTTATTATAACATTGGCAATATTGCTAAAATGCTAAAAAAACAAGACAACACAATCAACTCAATTATATTTGTTCAAATTCGCTGTTCCAATAATCCGAAAATGTATACGTATTACCCAACTTCCTCGGAAACAGAATCCCATCGACGCCCTTGGGCCGAGGGGGTTCGGGATGCGGTGGCCGGGGTGTGTAGCCGGCCGGCCGCCCGGGGCGGCGATCGATATGCGGTGTCGCATCAGCGGGGGCTCTCCTACTGTCGCAGCGGGGCCCCGCCGCGTGGGACTTCTTCGCCACGACTACTGGAATTTCTAACGCCGATCGGCCGGGATGACTGCCAAACAGATCGTCTTCTGCTCGACGATTAATGAATCGACGCTGATGAGGATGGCTTCATTTCGATGGGATCTATCGATGTTGATTAATTATTTCACATTTGAGTTGGTATTGAATAATTAATAGTTTAAAAACTAAAGAACACGCTTTAATAGAAAACTAAACTAAAAAGTAGAAAATAATTTTAAATGAGTTTGAAATAAGAATACAGTGATTAACAACAAATTTATTCATCGTAAAAAAGCGTGGGGTGCTTGATGTCAATTGTCGTTAATATTTCATGGACAGATATTGGTAAAAGTAGAATCATTATGAAAATATCTTAAAAAGCACCCCACGCTTTTTTACGATGAAATAAATTTGTTGTTAATCACTGTATTCTTATTCCAAACTCATTTAAAATTATTTTCAACTTTTTAGTTTAGTTTTCTATTAAAGCATGTTCTTTAGTTTTAAAACTATTATTTATTTTCAACTTTTTAGTTTTGTTTTCTATTAAAGCGTGTTTTTTTGTTTTTCAAACTATTATTATTATTATTATTATTCAATTTCTTTAACTATTATTCTCCAATTTTGAATGAATCGGACCATAATCACAAAACTCGTCCGCCATTTTGGAGCCGCCATCTTGAATCCTTCAATTTTGACAAAATAATCATAATCTCCGACCCCAAAAACCCCTACATACCTATTTTGAATAGAATTGGACCATAATCACAAAACTCGTCCGCCATTTTGGAGTCGCCATCTAGAATTCTTCAATTTTTATAAAAGAATCATAATATTGGACCCCAAAAACTCCCACGTAGCAATTTTGAATAGAATCGGACCATAATCAGAAAACTCGTCCACCATTTTGGATCCGCCATCTTGAATTTATTAGTTTTGACAAAAGAATCATAGTCTCTGGCCACGAAAACCCTCAGATACCAATTTTGAAGCGAATCGAACCATAATCATTGGAGCCGCCATTTTGTTTTTTTTTTCAAACAAAATTTTTTTAATGCATTATCACCGGAATTATGAACACCTGCCAAATTTGAAATCATTCGGACGTCTGGAAGTGGGTCAAAATCGCGCCCAAAGGAGTCGGTTACAAACAAACAAACAAACATACAAGTGAAGCTAATATAAAGCGTGTAGAAAAGCCTGAAAGGTTTTTGGGAAGGTATAATAGTTATTTATTACACAAGGAAAAAAGTATTAGATTTCAGCTCGAGGTTGTGTTGTCACCCGACGCGAAGCGGAGCGAGACAAAAAACCGAGAGCTAAAATCTAATATTGTTCCCGTGTATAATACACATTTTTTTTCTGTGACGGAAAAAACGACAATTTAATATTGAAAAAACCTATTATTACAATATATTAAAGTAAAAAAATTATCGATGTGAAATTTGAATTTTTAAACTGGTAGGCTGTTGTAAAGTAGAACCAGAAATCTAAGAAGGTCGTAAATCACCAACCACTTGGGTTATCAGCAGGCGGTGGATTCTACGCAGAGTTGTACCTGCCCTAGCCATTACATTTTGTTTTATAGGTAGGTATAATGATATTGGGTTAAGATGATGATTAAGATAAATCGCTTAAATATAATTATATATATATTGTTATGTTAGGAAGGACCAGTAATATATTTTAAAGGTGAAAAAGAAATAATTTCTTTAAAAAAAACACAAAATAATAAATATTTAATAGTTAGTAGTTCATGATATATTGTTTTTACAATTTTTTTGAGATTCTATTTCCTTTATGAAGCCTTTGGATAATATTGATAGGTAAAAATATGCAAATACTATAATGCAATCATTTTCATACATTGTCAAAATGATTACAACCTATAATTGTTGTCTAGATTTACAAAATCATTCTGAATTAAATGTGATCAACAAAATTATAAGCTTGAAACATACAGTATATGAAATTGCATCTAACTATAATAGCCAATGGGAGAACAAGAAACTTCTTGATCACCATAGCCAATCAGGGAACAGGATGGTCAGATAAAAGATTTGAAATTGTGGAAAAGGAGAACAGAGAAATGTCAGAAATAATTATCATCAAATATTGTATTTAGTTTATGAGAAATGTAAAATATATTAGTTCATAAGTTTTCTCAAATAACACCAAAATAGTGAGAGTTCGACAAGAAAGTGCGCGATTTTGAAAATTCAAATAAAAATGACAAAACAGAAATGGTATCCAGGTGAAGAGAAAACAAAGCCAGAAGGAGATTGAAAAAAATTTGAGAAAGAAGCCAGGTACAAAATTTGAGAAAAAAGGAAATCGAATATTTTCACGAATGCCAAAAATAACAAAGCAATTCAATTTCTGGATAATTCCGACACAAAATAAATAGCATAAAAGAAGATTACCTTTTTGTACTCCACATAAAAACTTGTCCAAGCTGATTTCGGGAATTTTGGATGGTTCCTTTGCAAATGGAGGGTCCCTGAGAGGAGTGGATGAAGCAGGATTTCAGATTATTGGCAGGTATTGCATCAGCGACAGTTTCAACTCCAGGTATAAACTCTTTGGTGCGCATCACAAACTGAATCACTTTACAACGTAACTCGTATATCTGAAGAACTCTATTTTATTTTGGTATTGAACTATAAAAGAATTCTTCCAAATCAAAAGAAAAAGTGAGGTTATATACAATATCCAACACTGTTTCTTATTATTCTATGAAAATTTGTCAATTGCTTATAGTTATAAGTTATCTATCGCAGGCCAGGTTAATATAAGTTTTCCTGAATAAAGGAAATAATTGTTTTTTGATAATTTCTGGTTTATTTTCCACAATGATATGATCATATGATAAACACTGAACTGAAATAGTTCGAATGACAAGACAAGGCAGTGGCTCTATTGCTAGTACCGACTCCTGAGGCGAAGGCGTACCAATTGAGTTAGTCGTGGTAAGAAAGGGTAATAACAATTGGCAGCAACGTGGCGAGAAAACAGTGACGTTACCTAGCAATTATTATTTAATAACAATTTGGCAAAATTCAGTAATTGATATTTCATAACAATTAGGTTTCTTAGTGTCCCAAGCTTTCAGGCAATTAATCACAAAAATATTTCTTTTTTATCGAATAACTGCGTAAAACTTATAGTAACTGTTTTTGGTGTACTTTTCCTTCTAGTACATATCATTATTTAACATATATACTTGTATAGTGGCTTTGGTGTCATTTAAACATGGTGCTTTATCCATGACGATAATACTGTTGGGTGGAATATTTGGTATGAGTTTATTTTGGAACCAGTCTTCAAATAATTCGGCTGTAGTATCATCATGATAATCGACTAAAGAGTCCTTAATATTCTTTGCCGACAAAGACAACACATTTGGTATAAAACCATTTCCGGTTCCTGCGTGAATTATCGTAATGCGTTTTCCTTTATTAGACGGCGCATTAGTTTGGCACAAGTCAGATGAGTCTACCTAACTTTTGTTTGGAATATCGTGTGTATCGAACCAAGTTTCATCTAAATACACTACTGTTCTACCATATCCTCTAAATTCTTTTATTGCCAATATCTCCATTTCTTAAAGCGCACAGATTCCATTATGATTTTTCTGCTACTAGTGAGTTTTCTAAATTTAAATCCGTTTTGTAAAAGAGACTTCCTTAAAGTCTCTTTGCAACACTAGATACCAGTTTCATTCTTTTCAAGCCGTTGCATTAAAATATCTAATGTAGGCACAATTTGCTCTTTATACAAGGCATATATTGTTCTTCGAATTATATCTACATCACAGCCATCTAGTTTCCTTGAACCGCCAGAGTCTATTCGTTTCTTTCTTTTTAAACTAGGGTTACTTACTATTTTAAACACTGTGGAATACGGTGTTTTTGTTAAAGAAGCACTTTCTTGCACAGCTTGATCCTTGGACATCCCACGTTCCAGAAGGGAAGTATAAACATTTGATATAATTTGTTTCTCATGAGGGTTTGTCGACTGGTGGTACTACGACCACCAGTTGAAGTAGGTACTAGCTTCAGGATGAGCCCATGGACGCCACATTTAAAAAGAGACACAACTGAAACAACGGTATATTAGGTAGGTAATGACTAAATGATGTTTAGCTTTCCCCCTTTTATTTCTGAAATTGGAAAGCGGTTAGTTCTAAAAACAGTCTTGTTTTCCAAATCTGGTAGGTAATTTATTTTGTAACCGTAAATAGACCATTATCGCTTGAATCTCGTTAATAACCCATTAGTACTAAAAGTCTGGTGGCCAGGTAAGTAAATTTTATTATTTACACACATTCAAACATATCCTTACCAAGGGTTCCAAATCAACCTTACGAGATTTTTTATTATGAAATAAATTTAAATACAAAACTGTCAACAAAAGCCAAAAATAATGGAGAGCACACTATTATTAAAATGCCAAACTATTTCATGAGATATTTTAATCCGGACCTGGGAATCTTTGAAGGGACACACACTTTTATTGGTTATCTATACTTCGAACAATAGGTAATAATGAGGGTCGTCGGCTAATATTGATTTACGACCTTCTTAGATTTCTGGTTCTACTTTACAATATATTAGAGTCAGAAAATTATCGATGTTGTACTTATAGCGACAATTAGACGTACGTTGCTAAGGAAATCTTTAAAGTAATCAAATATCTGTCAATTCTGTGATTTGATTTGAAAATTGCGAACTTGGTGGTTGTTCAGTAGTTATTTTGAACAATATAAAGTTAAAAAATGTCTGATTCCTAGTTTTCTCTAAGTAGCGTTACAAAAATTATTGCCAGCTAAATCGCGGAAAATTTAAGAAACCGCGTATTCAAGATTTATGATATGGAAGATGAAAAAGACATGCAGTTTTTTCTCGGAGAAGGTGTTGTTGGCTTATCTTTCGGAACTGGCATAACAATAAAAGCCATAAACAGTGTGGTCGAATTATTAAAAATATGTTACAATCCAATAATAATGTAGACTTGATTACTCTCGTTTCGGACGTCCATCGTCTTAATGGATTTAACGTTTTCACGACGTTTCGAATGCTTGTATCTGCAATCGTCTTCAGGTGAATACTGATAAGTTTAGGTGCTACTTACCAATTTATGTGATTGCCGGTGCAATGATGCGTGTAATTTCGCGCGGTGTGGCGGTGCGTGAAGTTTCGCGCCTCTGCAGCCCGCCAGAAAGAGCAATCAGTGGTTTCCATACGTTCTTGATCTCAACGCTTGGTTGACTAACGGCGTTATTGGCTTCGATGTAGGCGGCCTCTTTGAACTTTCGTTTGAACCAATGCTCCTCTCTATGTAGAACACTCGCGTCGTCCCATAGAACTCGATGGTGCTCAGTCCAGGCGTGGTCAGCGATTCCCGATTTTGACGTTTCTCCATTTTTGTGCTCATCCAATCTTACCGATAACGGCCTCTTTGTATTTCCAATGTAGGAAAATACATGGGCGAGAATCTGCCAGGAACAAGAGAGGAGGCATCAGAAGAAATGGAATCGAATAGCAGGGAGAACACGGTATCCACAAACCAGCAGCGAAGGTAAGAAAACCATTATCAATATCTCAACTAAACAGCTTACAAGAGTAGAGGAGTCCCTGCTCGAAAAGGGATGGAACTTTGCAGTTGCACCTAAAACAATACCTATACTGGACATTGTAAGCTCTGTAGAGTCAACCAGCAGCATGATGAATCCCATCCAGGCAGAAGAGTTCAGATGGAAAGTGAGAGAGACACTCGAGAAGGAGAGAAATCCCCGGAGTAACATCACTGCAGGGGAACAAAGGGCCCTAAAAATCCTACAAAAAGATTCTTCCAGCCGATAGAGGAAACGCCACGGTTATCATGGACACCACAACATATGATGACAAGATAGAGTCATTACTCCACACAGGGAACTATAAACTCTTGAATAAGGATCCGATACCCACTATAGAAACGAAGATCTACAACACTCTGAGGAAAGGTACGATTTTCCGAAATGTGAGATATGATATTATCCATGAAAGAAAATTTCCTCTGCGGCCTATTGCGTAAAGTTTGTCGTATACAATCGTGAAATCAATTGAGTCAAAACGCTTTCGACAGATCGAAAAAAACCTCTGCAACATACTTTCCAGAGTCCATGACATACTCCATGAAGGCCGTTGCCGCGCTCTCCGTTGATCTGCCTGGATAAAAACCCTTTTGGCAATCTGTTATCATTTTATGTTTCATGAGAAATGGTAATAGTTTATTATACAGTGCTTCTCAAAAGTCCCCTCCCCCCTCTTATTTTTGGAACGATTAAACATAAACAAGTGAAATTAAAGGTTGTAAACTTCCCTACTAGTGATGATAGATGACGAAATCGTCAAAGATGACATCACAAGGCCATTGTTACCAATAATTTTGAATGGAACCCTACGGCAAGCGACACCTCTTTTAAAAGGTATCGAAAAAACCTATTCAATGATACTAATTTTGTTTGTGTTTATGACAGTTTTGGCAACTCGCTTTCAAAAATCGCAAAGCTGTGATGAATTAAATCAGTTAATACTCAAATTCCAAATTCAAGCTCCGCCTCTGGATAGTTGTCAAATAAGCTGACGTTTTTGTTAGTCTCCCTAATTCGACGTTTTTGTAATTGTCCAAGTTTAATTTAACTGGTGAGGTTTATCTGGAGCTGTTGCAAAACGCAATAGAACCGTTAATCCTTGAAATTTTGAAAAATAATCCAGATGAATTCGGCAATTTGGAAATAACATTCCAACAGGATGGTGCTCCTCCACACTATTATGGTGCAGTAAGACGGTATTTGGATAAGGAGTATCGTGATAGATGGATTGGACGACGAGGTTCAACAAAATGGCCAGCTCGATCACCGGACCTCACACCTTTGGATTTTTTTCTGTGGGGGTAACTCAAATCGAGAGTTTACGCCACTGAACCTGACAATATTGACGTTTTAAAACAACGTATTGTTGCAGAATGTGAGGCTGTTTCCGCAGACACATTTGCAAAAGTACGAGAAGAGTTCAAAAATAGGATATTTCACTGTCAGGAAGTGAATGGAGGTTACTTCGAGCAATTTATTTAAGTAGATACTGATTCTTAAATCTGTAATTAATATCATACTGAATGGAATTTAAATTTTAATGTTTACTAATGAGCCATCAAAACTGCCATAAACACAAACAAAATTAGTATCATTGAATAGGTTTTTTCGATACCTTTCAAAAGAGGTGTCGCTTGCCGTAGGGTTCCATTTAAAATTATTGGTCACAATGGCCTTGTGACGTCATCTTTGACGATTTCGTCATCTATCATCACTAATAGGGAAGTTTACAACCTTTTATATTCAGTTTCCAAATTTCACTTGTTGATGTATAATCGTTCCAAAAATAAGAGGGGGGGAGCGGACTTTTGAGAAGCACTGTAGATGCATTTTTCTATTACTTTGCTCATTATACAGGGAATAGTTATTGGCCTATAATTTACTATAGAGGAATGATCTTTATTTTTGAGAATTGGCGTTACCTTTCCTACCTTTAGATTATCTGGGAAAGTATGTGATTCCACTGATAGATTTACTATAAATGATAGTGGTTCACAAATGAAATCTCTTATAGATTTGACTACTTTTGTGGACAGGCAGTCAATGCCTACAGATGTTTTATTTTTGATTTGACTGATCGCTTCTGATACTTCCTCAGGTGTAACAGGGTAAAAATAAAAGGAATTTACTGTAGTACCACATTCCGAGTTGAAATGTCGTTTTATATTTTCCGCCACGGTAACAGAAACATTCTGCAAAATAATTCGAAATTTCTAGGGAATCTTCTACTGTTCTGTTGTCGATAATTATTTTTTTTTTATAGAGATTACGTGCAGTTCTCCCCCCCTTTTCACTGACAATTTTCCAAACTTCCCTTTGTTTCTCTTGATAGTTATTTGTATTATTGACTCTATTCTGGTAATCGATTTTTTTTGAATATTTGATGACTTTTTTATGTTTTTTAATTTTTTCATCATATTGTTTTTTCAATGTGCAGTAATATGCAGTCGATATCCCGATTCAAGGTCTATACAACCAGAGAGTCTTCGGAAAGATTTGAGGAAACCAGCAGTGTCAACACAAAAAAAGGTAAGTAGTAAATAAAATTGCAACGGATGAAGAAAATGAATTAGCGGTGATGCTTTCAACACCGCACATCCTCATGTTTGTACGAGGGAAATTGCAAGAGAGCTGGATATAAGTCATACATCAGTAGACATAATATTGAGAAAAAAAAACGTTATCCATACCGAATTCAATTACAACAAGAACTTTATGGAAGGCATTATGATACCTGAATTCGCTATTGAGAGAATATATTGAATTTCATTCGCGAGGAACCAAATTTTCTGAAATACATTTTGTTTAGCAACGAGTCCACATTTAAAAGTATCGCCACAACTACTCGACAGAGAATCCTATTTGGTCAGAGAAGTTGATAACCAAAATAGATAGTCGATAAATGTTTGGGGGGCATAATTGGGGATCTGGTCATCGGACTATATTTCTTTGATGGCCCACTGAAAGGAGAAATTAACAGAGATTTCCTCCGAGATGATTTACCAAATTTGTTGTGGGATGTACCGATTGACAACAACACGCTTGATGACACGCTTCCCACAATCAAAATCGGGTAAAAATGTTTTTAAACAGATGGCGCTGAAATGGATAGGAAGAGAACGGCCCATTTAGTGGCCAACAAGGTCCCCAGACCTCACGCCCCTGGATTTCTATCTCTGAGGATATGTTAAAGAAGAGGTCTACTAGGCCAGTAGATATAGACAATCAATTAACAATAATTTCAAAAGTTTTCAAACTCCAATGCTATGTTAGTGCATTCCAAAAAACGTATTCATGCTTTATTTTTGCACTGGAAATGGCAAAAAGTCTGCAAATCAGACATACCGATAGTAATGATGTTTTACAACATGCATTAAGTTTGCAACCTTGTAAAAGTTACGGAACCTTGTTTTTTGTCATTTGTTCAAGTTTTTCAAAGTAATTTGTTTAAAAAAATTACAAAAGTTCTGCAAATAATGAACGGAAAAAAAGTTTAACATATTCACGTACATTTGCAACCATTTCTGAAAAACGCATAATTTATTTATTAAACTTTTTTATCGACGCACTCATTTTAATTAATTAAAAAAAAAAATTTTTTATTGTGGTTGCAAATAAAGAAAATAACGGTCTTGGATATGTAACTTTGCAACCTCATACGAAAAACGGAACGTATTTATCCACCAACATATTTTTTTGCATTTTTACAACTGCTGAAATAATTGCAACAGTTCTGCAAATTTCAGTTAAAATTGCGACTAATATTTTACGTGATGCCAGAGATTTGCAACCGTCATTGTTCAACGGAACATTTTTTTGTATAATCGATTTGTTTTTTTTTATAATTTGGCCATGAATTGTAAACATTGTGCAACTAGGTTTGAGATATATATTAGACCGAAATAAATTTGATCTAATATTTTCGAATGCAACAATCGAAAGATTACAAAATTTTGCTGAATTCTGCTAAAAGACTATTGGAAAACATTATTTTTTATCGCATTAGAAATCTCCAGCAATCATTCTTCATTTAAGATTTTCACTTGTCACAACATGACTTTTTAGCAATCGGAGAGATTTTAAAATAAATAATAGATGCTGTATGGAAGTGAGGATATCAAAACGTTATCGATTGTAAATCTCGCAAGTACATAATCTTCATCATCAAATAGATACGTTGCTAAAAAGAATTGTGAAGTCGATATTACATCTCAAATTTAATTTTTACAGGTATGTATTTCTTGAATTAAATAAAATTATAATTTACTTTTCCACTCGATTTTCTTATTCGCATGAAAAATTCCATTGAATCTGAATGGAGGACTGAAATGTTATCGACATGTAAAAATCATTTTCTTTATTTATAAAAAAAAAATAAATAAAGAGGGGAAAACATTGTGACGTAACACAGTTGAAGGTTAATCGTACTAATGTACAACTGTTGGAGTGTTTTCTAATATAAATATTTTTGAATGAATCAAGAAAATTATGAAACCGTGTCGAGAGTTTCTCCATCCTCCATCAAACGTACTCAGAGTATTTTTCTATGCAAATTCCTAATTGTAATATGAAAACGTTTGCTTTCAACATTGAATGATTTCACCTACCGTTGATGAGCTTCTTCTTGGTCGATAGTTAACTTGGTAACACAATCAACGTCATTCATTAGTTATATAAAAATCTTTATATTTTTCGTTTAACGCAAGAGGTTGCAAATCAAAACTCTTCTCAAGAACATTATTTTAGTAATTTTTTCGAGTTTGCAACTTACGCTTTTTTTTATTGTTTGAGTTTATTTTGTTCTCTTTTGTCCAGGATTGAATAAAAAAATCGATATTGGTGTTATGATGACTTTTTCATACTTTCCTTGAGAATTAGATACATTTCCGATGGAAATCAAGTAGGCAAACCCTACATTTTCAGCAAGCTAATAGTGTGGCTATTCTGGTATGACCTCATTTACATTTAAAAAAATCGAGAAAAAAGTGATCCCGAGTTTTGGCTGCCCCCGTAATGGAAAAGCGCCATTCGGTAAAATTATGAATAGGAAATGAAAATACACCATTTTTGAGGATAGTTGTTGGAAAAATTTTCTTATTCCAAATTATTGATTTTGAGATATATGGTGTTGAATGAACCCATTTTGTGACATAAATCCAACCATAACTTCCGAACCACCTGGTATATCAATCAATACTTTATTTTCCTGAAACTTTTTTACAAGCATGGAAATTGTCAAATACACAAGTAAATATAGGAGTTAAAAAATCAAGTGATAAAATATGGAATATACATGTGAGAAAATATAAATATATATATATATATATATATATATATATATATATATATATATATACAGTGACCGGCAGAAAGTACGCATCATATGGGAAATTCATTTATTAATATATTTTGACGAATATCGATATGTGCAATCGCTTCTGCATCAAAAGCAACCCCAAAAGACGTTGTACAGTGCCGTTCGTCTTTTCGTGTTTGGAGAAAAATTTAAAAAAATTAAATTATGCCAAAACACACTTAGTTGGGAAAATATCGAAAAATGTTATTCGAAAAAGTTTTTCAGAACGTTATTTTATAGCTATGTACAAGTTTTGAAAAAAATCTGAGATAAAAAAATAAAAACCAATTTTTTGCCATAATAAAAATTTTAATTTGGAAAAATACATTTTAGACAAAGAAACTCATTAGTAAGGCCAACAGTAATATTTTAAATGATATAAATGATATTTTGTAAATATTCACAAGCTACTTCTATTTTATTCGGAAAAAAATTGAAATCTATGGATTTGCCATGTATTCAGCTGCTTCATAAGAGGTCACTGAAATATCTCCAGGACATTATAATAAAAAATTCATATTAAAATTCTGTAGATACATGGTTCTTTGTCAATAATAAACAGTATCGGGATTATAATGTCCTGAAGATATTTCTGTGACCTCTTATGAAGCAGCTGAACACATGGCAAATCCACAGATTTAAAATTTTCTTCGAATAAAATAGAAGTAGCTGGTGAATCTTTACAAAATATTATTCAAAATATTACTCTTGGGCTTTACTAATGAGTTTCTTTGTCAGAAATTAATTTTTCCAAATTGAATTTTTTTTTATGGCAAAAATTGATTTTTATTTTTTCATCTCAGATTCTTCTCCAAACTTGTACATGGCTATAAAATGTCGTTCCAAACAACTTTTCCAAATAACATTTTTCAATATTTTCCCAAATAAGTGTGTTCTAAGACATAATTTTTAAATTTTTTAAATTTCCCGCCAAACAAGAAAAGACGAACGGCACTGTACAAAATCTTTTGGGGTTTCTTTTGATGCAGAAGCGATTGCATGTATCGACATTTGTCAAAATTTAATATTAAAAAAAATTCCCATATAATGCGTACTTTCTGCCGGTCTCTGTATATATATATATATATATATATATATATATATTGAATGAACATAAAAAAATAATTCAATAGTAGTGGTAGAAGATAATCATATAAAACAATTAAAAAATATATATAGTATAAACAGTAAAATAGTAAACAGGCAAACAATCATGATGTCAACCAGCCAGATCACTTTGAAAATATTCATCTAGTGAATAAAAGACATTTTTGAAGAGAATACTTTTAACGCTATTTTTGAAATTGATGGGATTAGACATTTTCTTAATGAATATTGGAAGTTTATTAAATATTTTTATAGACATAATATGAGGTCCATTTGATACAGATGTTAATTTGTGAACAGAAATTATCAGATTATAATTTTGTCTAAGAGTATAACTAGCGGCTATGCGGATAGTACCCCTTTGCTGAAACTTGTGGTAATGATTCTTAATGTAAGTGACACAATTCAAAATATACATGGATATCACAGTTAAAATTTGTAATTCAGTGAATAACTGCTTACAAGAATCACCATATTTTTTAAACCCATATAACCATATATTTTTGAGAACCACTCCTCCAAAGGAATTCAATCGAGGGAAAATATATAGGGTGTTTCATTTAAAATAACATAACTTTGTTAATTCACACATTTATCAGACACCCTGTAGGTTGGTATTTATTTTTGGAACACAGCTTTCACTGCTCTCTACAACTTTTAATTGAGACATTTTTTCATAACTCGAATAGGGAAAGAGCTATCGTCCACCCACGCATCGTTGATACCCCCTGTATGTGTACCAGTTCTATTTTCATATTATTCTTGGGTTCAGATTTTCTTTTTTTCAAATTTTTGAGAAAAAAAGTCGAAATTTTAAGATGTTATCTCGAAATTTTGAGAAAAAAAGTCAAAATTTTGAGAATGAAAGTCAAAATTTTGAGAAAAAATCTCAAAATTTTGAGAAAAAAGTTAAAATTTTGGGATTTCAATTTAAAAATACTGGTAGGATGGCGCCTTTTTTATTCTCAAAATTCTGACTTTTTTCTCAAAATTTTGAGATTATTTCTTAAAATTTTGACTTTTTTTCTCAAAATTTGGAGATTTTTTCTTAAAATTTCGACTTTTATTCTCAAAATGTTGAGATTTTTTCTCAAAATTTTGACTTTTTTTCCTCAAAATTTTAATTTTTTTTCATTCTCAAAATTTAGTTTTTTTCTCAACATTTTGAGATTTTTCCTCAAAATTTTGACTCTTATTCTCAAAATATTGAGATTTTTTCTCAAAATTTTGAGAACGAAAGTCAACATTTTGAGAAAAAATCTCAAAATTTTGAGAAAAAAAGTCAAAATTTTGAGGAAAAAAGTCAAAATTTTTAGAATTTATTGAAAAAATATACTGGTAGGATGGCGCCAATACGCCGTCGTAGTTTCGCCCATGTAATTTTTTTAAATTTATTATTACTTTTGTCTGGGTTAATTTCGATCTCAAGATATGAGTTTTGAAATTCAATGTACAATTTGGTCAACTTTACAGCAAATTCGTAGACAGAATTTAATTTACAAAAATCTTAATATTCGAAAATACATCAACCAAATTTGGCAGATCGAGTTTTTGAGGACGCTCGAACGAAATAACCCCAAATATTATTCCCAATTGCGAAACAGGACGACCGAAGCGTAAAAAATATCTAATATTGTCTTTGTGTGGAATAACTGCGGCCTTGTTAGCGATGAGTTAATTATCTTCTCTTCCTTTCCACCCATCCGAGTTTCCACTTGTTTTAAGATTCCCTTCGGCTTTCTTGCCAAATACACCTCAATTATATTTCTTGTGGTTTTTATTGTGGGAGAAATTCGAAAAAAAAAATTTGCCAAATATATAGATGACTATAGCCTGCATTAACCTTTTATCAATTACACGCAGAGTTTCCTGGGAATGGTAAAATTGCTTGAACTATTTTATTAATAATAATAATAATAATATATGCTTTATTGTCCAAAGAAAGTAATCTTATTGACAAAGTAATTAATCGTTAAGGAAAGAAGTGGTATTAAAATTATTTATGGAAACAGTCCGTTAGTATCTCGAGAAAATTAAAATTGTAGGGCACAGAACAACACAAAAAATAAAAAAGAAAGACTATGCACTACAAAGTATAAAACGGCAATGTAATGTAAATTATAAAATATAAAAATATGATAAAAGAAAAGAGTATAAAGGTAAAAAGCTATAAAAATATTTTCAAAAACTGTCATTGTAAAACTCTTGCAGACTATAATAGGGTCTAACACTGAGGAGGTATTTTAGAGTTTTTCTGAAACGAATGTAATCCAAATGTGGTAGATGGTTATACATCTTGAGACCATTAAACACAATGGAGTCCTTAATGAGGGATGATGTAGGTAAAGGTAGTCTGAGATCATTGGAATGTCGGGTGGCATAGGCAAAGGTGGCAGAGGGAATTTGTTCTATGTTTGTGTAATAGACAAACTGATTCTAAAATGAAGATAGCATGAACAGTTAAAATCTTGTTCGTCGCAAATAAAGGCCTGCAAGAGTCCCGTCGTCGGACTTTGCACAGGTATCTGAGTGCTCTTTTTTGTAGAAAAAAAACTGACTCAAATTGGGTTTTAGTACAAACGCCCCAGAATGGGATTCCATATCTTAAGTGTGACTCTATTAGTGCGTAATAAGCGCTTTTTGCTACAGTTAAGCCCAATTCATTTGAGGTAATTCTAACTGCATAGCATCCTGAACCAAGTTTTTTATTAAGAGATGCAATGTGATCATTAAATTTTAATTTATTATCTATACTAACCCCAAGGAATTTGGCGTAAGTTCTGTTCTCAATGAAACTTTGATTTGAAGTCAAAGGTATGTTGTCAATACTACATCGGAATGATACAATATTAGTTTTAGAATATTGAGAGACAGGAGGTTAGAGTCGCACCAATCTTTGATTTTAATAATATCCGAACAGATAGTTTTGTGAAGATCAGAACTATTTTTATCAGTCCATAGTATCGTGGTATCATCCGCGAATAGTGTGAATTGGCCTTTTATATCTATAGAAGCCAAATCGTTTATGTACAGTAGAAACAGTATAGGGCCTAGTACTGATCCTTGTGGTACTCCGCTGTTTATGTCAGCTGGCGACGAAGTTGTTGTAGACTTAACAATTTGACTTCTACCTGTGAGATAGGAATTAAACCATCTATGAGTATTTCCACTGATGCCATAATGATGTAGCTTATGCAGCAGAATTTTATGATTTACGCAGTCAAAGCTTTGTATAAATCACAAAAAACTGCTGCAGTCACATCTTTAGTATTGATGTTGTTATATACTTCATATAGGAATGAGAATGTGGCATCATGTGTGCTCTTCTTGGATTGGAACCCAAACCGCTTACTTACTTACTTACTTACTTATATTATTTCGTAACAAGAATTCAGTTAAAGGATTTTTCACCAGTTTCTCAATCAGCTTTGCTAGTGAAGGAATGAGGGAAATGGGGCGAAAATTCGAGGGATCCTCTGGATCTCCACCTTTGTGAAGTGGAATAACGACCGATGTTTTTAGGAAAGATGGAAATATGCCATCCTCGAAAGATTGATTTATTACCGCAACCAAAGCATGAAGAGCTTCAATGGGAAGATTTTCAAAAAAATTTATTGAAATTTCGTCGATTCCCGAAGACTTTTTATTTTTTATAGATCTTATTACCTCCTTTAGTTCACTGATATCTGTGGCATGTAAGATTAGTTTTTCATTAGTGACGATTTTTTCTAGGTGTATGAGGGGATCATATGGAATTGAAGTATTTTTTGTTAGTTTTGCAGCTATTGAACAGTAATATTTGTTCAGTATATCTGCAGGTATTGTGTTTACTCGAGATTGTGCATTCTTTCCTGTAAGGTCGTTTACTATAGACCAAGCCTCTTTTGCTTTATTTTTTGCATCGGAAATCCTTTTCTGATAAAAGTTCATTTTTGCATATTTAATTAGCCGCCTATAGATGTTTCTATATTTCCTCACATAGATATGAAATGATTCAATGTTGGTGAATTTTTTTATATAATTAAGTGAGCGTAGGTTTCGTGAGGATATTTTTATGCCTTTAGTTAGCCACTGTTTTTCTTGTTTTGCTTTTATCTTTTGATAAGGAAACGATTCATTGAAAGTACCTACAAGATGCTTATAAAGTGCAAAAAATTAATCATTCATTTCCAGAATATGATTCCAGTTAGTTAGGAGGCAGTTTTGGTAGAACCTATTATAGTTTGCAGCACTGTAGATTCTTCCGTACCTAACTTTCTTACATTTATTAATTGGATCAAGTTTCATTGTGAACTGTATAGCACCATGATCAGACAAACCTGGTGAGAGTACAGAGCAATTAATAAAGTTAACATCTAGGTTGCTACATACATAGTCAATAGTAGACATGCCTTGGTGTGTTATACGAGTAGGAGGAGTATTAATATGATTCTTCAACCAAACGGCTAAACATATTTGGTCTTATGACTACAGCATACGTATGTGAAAGATCCCAAACCAGAATTTGTGTTTGAACCTTCTTGGCTGTTGAAATCAATCGGCAATCTCACATCAAGAATAAAATAATTAACAAAAAAAACCTTTTTAAAAACAAGCTTTTATTCAAATACCCTAAAAAGTACAAAATATTGCTTTGGATGTGTGACGTAGGTTATTCCGCGAGTTCTAGATTCAAGAGCTTGTCATTTCGAATACAGATGCGACAAGCTTTTGAATCTATAACTCACGGAATAACCTGCGTCACGTATTTGAATGAAAGCTTGTTTTTAAAAAGGTTTTTTTCATTAATTATTTTATTTTGTGCTTTTTAGTAAGTACCCCTAACACCAACTTACCAATTTTGAATCGAATCGGACCATAATTACAAAACTCGTTTGCCATCTTGGAGCCGCCATCTTGAATTTGTGAATTTTGACAAAAAAATCATAATCTCTGACCACGAAAACCCCCACATACCAATTTTGAATAGAATCGGACCATAATCACAGAAATTGTCGGACATCTTGAAGCCGCCATTTTGATTTTATGAATTTTGTCAGAAAATTCATAATCTTCGACCCTGAAAACCCCCCCATACTGTAACGATATATCTGTTACATTTCTTATTGATATGCTCATAGATACAAAATAACTATATCACTATTGAAAATCTTAGCGCTATCTAACGGCGAACAGTCATTAGAGTTGAGTGCGAAGAAGAACGCAAGGTTTGACAGTACGATCTTAGTATTAAAAGAGTAGAACGTGGCATTCTCGTCCCTTTTATCGAGCTAGCTGTAATCGAGATAACTTGGTTCTGAAGCTTGTCGGCCATGATTCAATGAAGTAGAATATGTTAATGTTAAACTATAAATGAATTAGAGCATTTTCCTTTCTTCTACGAAAGTAATTTCAAATCAGTGAATTATAGTAACATCAGGCAAGGTATGTAGGAGTATTTTTGATCAAATAAGATATAAGCCATTTTGGAATATATTTTTAATGAGAACGTCATATAGTTCTTCACAAAGAAAATTATCACAAGTCATCCATGTATATTGTTCAGTAAACAGCGATTAGATTTATTTAGGTCAATCTGATAATCGATTACAGTGCCGTTAATTTTTTTTAAGGAGTTCAGTTAGAATCATGAATGCCACATGTGATATATCAGATTGAAATAAGATATCAGTGTTCAATCCTATCTGATTAGATTGCTTTCTCTGAAAAGGCTTTATTGGGATTTAATGAGGGTTTCACAAATAAATGATATCACTTACACTGTATTTGGTATGATATAGTTAAATAATATATATTTTTCGTGATTTTTATATTTGAATATATCTTTGGTATGGTTCCATATTTGGTGAAATTATCACCGAGCTGTGATTTTGATGTAGGTGAAGCGATCACGTATATATATTTATGTATATATTTAATCCTTGGAATTTGGAATATTCTATGATTTTATAGAAAACTTTCTGAAGAGGTATTTGACGATTGGTTTAAATTGAAGTCATTTTCGTATAATTCTGATTTTTTTCATTCTTTGTAAAGTATAGTCTTGGCCTAATGAAAATCTCTTTATATAGAACAAAGATCAATTTTGATTAAATCATAAAATAATTCTTCAATTTCAGTATTGGATATTACTGACAAATCTCAGCACAAGCTGATTTGTATGCTCAATTAATTTTAAGCAATAATCTCTTGATGAGATTACACTCATTTGTAACAACTATGCGTTGAGGAGTGCATTGAAAAATTCCAAATTTCAAGAAGTTGAATTCTTGTATATCAAATTCTGACACAGGCAATATTGTTTTTCATGTTATATTGCTGAGAACACATTCAATGGACAAGAAGCTGCTGCTTATATGGTCCACCTGACCGGTAGCCCAGCAGCTATAAGTACCCCTCTGATACAACTACGTGAAGTTTAGCTACGAGCTACACAAACCATAATCAGAGGTACATCGTCGTCGATAAAACCGACAGGTTCAGCATATAAAAAAACAATATTTCTTTTCTTATTCTGGAAACTAAATAAATTTATCAATTGATATATATTTGTTAAAGAACTGTAAATGATGTATATTTGTAAATAGATTAATATAAGTTTGATATTTGTTTTATTGTTGTAGTTATTTACAGAAGGAAACGTTATTTGATTTGCAATTATCATTGAATAGGGAATTTGAATTTTTATCCCAATTTAAAAAAAAAAGTCTGGCGTACATTCAAATTCACATTTTTTAAAACTTTGCTTGAAGCATAAATAAATTTGAAACTAGCATGGCGGTCCAAAGGACTCCACACCGCTCTTCACTGAATAGTCTGGGCATTCTGTTACAACAATGAACTTGTTTTTCATTACAATACCAATTTTGAATCGAATCGGACCATAAACACAAATCTCGTCCGCCATCTTGGAGCCGCTATTTTTTTTTCTCTAACAAATGCATAATGCATTGTCACGGGAACTATGAGCACCTACCACATTTCTCGTTAATCGAACAACTAGAAGTGGGTAAAATGTAACTTGCAAGATTTGATGACAAACATAGGGACAGGTGAAACTAAATAAAAGCTTGTAAGTAAATAAAAAGCCATGCCATAAAAAAGTTTCGGTTTCGTTTTCGGCTGAAATTGAGACAGAAACCGAAATTCGGTTTCCTTTTCGGTTTCGGTCTAGTCAGTCTAGTCAAGGAGAGAGTTTCCTGCGAAAAATAATTCCAAGTATCCAAAAAATATGAGCAATAGCTCATTCGATTTGGGATGCAATTCTGAGAAAGATGTTTTTTTTTGCTGACGAAAATTGCAATTTCAGTTTAAAAAAAAAACAGGTTCAGTTTTTGGGAATAACTCAAAAACTACACTGAAAAAAAGGATTTGTTAATTCAACCAAATTTATTTGGTCAATCTTATTTGCTTGACCCGATTAAATAAAATTCATGCCCAAACACACGCGTATTCGATTGATGGAATCGTTATATTGCGGAGACGAATGGATTTCTCAATGCAATGCTAATATTTATTTGATTTGAATATATGTTCATCTATTGAATCAATCTCCAACTCATATTGAATGAACATTTGTTTCAACACAAATATAATATTTATTTGAATCAAACAACGGAAAAAGATTGAAGAATATTATACGGTTTGAATTATATGCGTTAGATGGCGAAACTTTCGTACAACTGACCCTGCCTTAGATAATGTTACACAATGGCAAACGTATCATCATTGCGACGTCTGGACTCACATGTCTGGTGTACGCTCTCATGCTCGGTTGCCATATTTGTCAATTCAGTGGAATAACAAAATGATTACTTGTTTGAATGAATATTTTTGTGAATCAGCAGATTTGGTAGATCTGATGATTCGATTCAACAGAATAATTGCATGGTTGAAACAACATCTCTGCAAAAACAAGTTATGAATAGAGTTGGTCGAGTAATATATTTTGTTTCATGAAAATCAGTTTCAGTTGATTGAAACTTCAAATTTCATCCAAAACCAAGGAATAATTTTACTCATTTTGAGATTATATTTTGTCGTGCATAAACGACACTTTTATTTGTTTGATTCAAATAAATTTTGTTTGATTCAACAATTTTTTTTTCTGTGTACAAGCGATAGCGAAAATCGGAGAAAATATTCTTAAATAGGAGAAAATTTCCATGGAATTCTATCTCCAAAGATAGTACACCACATAAAATATTTTTGTATAGTATTAAATATCAATTTACAAATTTGAATGGAATTTGTTTTTAACACTTGACAAAACAAGGTCCTGTTTGAAAAAAAATAAGTTTATTTTTCAACAAGTTAGGCATTTGTTAATTAGTCCTTATTTTTCGGACTTCGGGTTTCACAGAAAACGGCATAAATATTTTAATAATAGCTCTAAAAAATGTTCGCTCCCTGGAGCCCTTCTTATACTTATACAGTGACCGGCAGAAAGTACGCATCATATGGGAAATTCTTTTATTGATAAATTTTGACAAATATCGATACGTGCAATCGCTTCTGCATCGAAAGAAACCCCAGAAGACGTTGTACAGTGCCGTTCGTCTTTTCGTGTTTGGCGGGAAATTTAAAGAAATTAAAAATTATTTCTCAAAACATACTGATTCGAAAAAATATCGAAAACTGTTATTCGGAAAAGTTGTTGAAGAAAATCTTGGTTAAAAAAATAAAAATAAATTTTTTGCCATAAAAAAAATCAATTTGGAAAAATTCATTTCTGACAAAGAATCTCGTTAGTAAAGCCAACGTTTATATTTTAAATAATATTTTGTAAAGATTGGCAAGCTATTTCTATTTTATTCGGAGGAAATTTGAAATTTGTGAATTTGTCATGTGTTCAACTGCTTCATAAGAGGCTACTGAAATATCTCCAGGACATTATAATGCCGATACTATTTATTATTAATAAAGGACCATGTATCTACACAATTTTAATTTAAATTTTTTATTAGAACTAAAAATTGATTTAATTTTTGACATAACAAGAACTTACAAATTTTTATCTTTTTATTTTCAAACAATTCAAAATAAAATTAGAAACTGAAATAATTATAAACCAAAAAATTTCATACATACTCGAAACTTTGTAATTGTCCATTACTCGACATTCTACCCTGACGTTCAATACATGTAGTTGTTCGGGATTTCAATTCTCTGGACACATTTCGCAGCATTTGTGGTGTAATGTTATTAATACATTGTCGTATTACTTCTTCTAAATGGTCGATATTATGAAATGGCCGATGTTTATGAATCTTACTCTTAAGGTACCCCCATAAAAAGAAATCCAAGGGTGTCAAATCTGGAGATCTTGCAGGCCACGGGTTTTCTGAATATCGTCCTATCCACTTTTGAGGAAAGTGTTAGTTAAGCCATGCTTTGATTTCAAGGGTACTATGTATTGACGCTCCGTCTTATCGGAAAAAAATATAATTTCTTCTTTTCAGCGGTAATCCATGTAAGAGATAAAAAATTCGTTATTTAAAAACTCTAAATAATTTCGTGAATTAAAGTTGCCCCTAAAAAAGTAAGGCCCAACGATCTGCGTATCTAATATGCCGCACTAAATATTACATCTGAAGGAAAATTGACTTTTTGCCTCTATCGTCCAATTTGGGTTCTCATCAGCCCACCATCTACAGTTCTGGGAACTGACAGTACCGTTTGATGTAAAAGTCGCCTCATCAGTTAATAAAACTTTTGTAGGGAAATTTTGGCATTCTTCAATCATGCCTTGGAACCAAAATGAAAAATCAAAGCGGGCATCTAAATCTCTATCGAGTAAGGTGTGGATGAATTTCGGTTTGTATGCACGAAATTTATTATTCTTCAAAATTCTTGTAATGGATTTTTCAGATATTCCTGCCTCTCCGATAGTGCCATCTGTGGATTTACTGTTACCGATAACAAAACATTAATGGTACCTTCTTCATTAGTGACAGGCTTACTATGTGGAATTTTGTAACGATTTTGTACACTGCCTGTAGCTTTACATTTGTTTAAAATACGCAACACAGTAGATCCATGGATATGCTTATTTGGATATCTAGCATTGAATATATCTGCTGCTTCTCTGGAACTATGAAAACTCTCGCCACATATTAAGACGAGCTCAATTTTTTCTTGCAATCTTAGCTTTTCTCGGGGCATCTCTAATTTTTGGTAACGCACAACAAAATGTAAAATCACTTTTACAATGAAAAAACGATTCAAGAAAGACGATAAAAATACCTGGATAAATAATAACACTACTAAATCGTTTGACAACTCTTAATAACATATTAGCATTATTAGTCAATTGTTTCATGGCATCTTCGATCATGATGAAATCTGCGATGCACGCAACAATGATAATATGTAAACATTCCAACAATTTGCCAAAAATCAATTAATTTTTTGTTCGAATAATTTTTTTTATTAAAATTGTGTAGATACAAGAGCATTTATTAATAATAAACAGTATAGGGATTATAATGTCATAGAGATATTTCAGTGACCTCTTATGAAGCAGCTGAACACATGGCAAATTCACAGATTTGCAAATTTTCTCCGAATAAAATAGAAATATCTTACAAAATATTATTTTAAATATTACTGTTGGAAAGGGAAAAATTCTCAATTGAATATTGATAGAAATATTTTTCTGTGAATTGAAAAATCCATGATAAAAATGAAGTTATTTTTTGTGAATGTTAACAAAAACAATATTTTCCGGTAAACCAGTGGATATTGAACTACATCTGATAGTTATTCTGAAAAGGCCCTAACTAAAAAGAAAGAATCTGAAATTGAAAATTTGCATTTTCATTTGATTTTCTATTCCAGTCTTAATTGAGAACTCATAAAGATGAATGAGGCAGAGAAGAATGTTTTCCAATAGAGAGTACTCTCCAGAAATCATTCGTAACATTGTTTTCTGTTAGACATTCACAAAAAATAACTTTATTTTTATCGTGGATTTTTCAATTTGCCGAAAAATCTTTCTATCAATATTCAATTGAGAATGTTTCCCTTTTCAACATGAATACCCCACAAGAGGTTATCTTGACGATGGAAGATAGTGACTAAAGTTTATCTTTCAGTCGCAGATGATTCCACATCTGATTTTATGAACATCCTGTTCATATTTTTAACAAATCAATTAGTGTTGGCTTTACTTATGAGTTTCTTTGTCAGAAATGAATTTTTACAAATTGATTTTTTATGGCAAAAAATTTATTTTTATTTTTTCAACTAAGATTTTCTTCAACAACTTTTCCGAATAACAGTTTTCGATAGTTTTTCGAATAAGTGCGTTTTGAGACATAATTTTTATTTTTTTTTTAATTTCCCGCCAAACACGAAAAGACGTACGGCACTGTACAACGTCTGCTAGGGTTTCTTTTGATGCAGAAGCGATTGCACGTATCGATATTTGTCAAAATGTATTAATAAAAGAATTTTCCATATGATGCGTACTTTCTGCCGGTCACTGTATATAAGAATGGCTCCAAGGAGCGAAAAAAATTTAGAGCTATTATTTAAATATTTATGCCGTTTTTTATGAAAACCGAGGTCCGAAAAATAAGGACTAATTAAGAAATGCCCAACTTGTTGAAAAATATGTTTTTTCCCAACGGGACCTTGTTTTTTCAAGTATTAAAAACACACCATAATTTATTCAAATTTTCAAATTGATATTTAATACTATAAAAAAATATTTTCCTCCTCTTTAAGAATCTATTTTTCGATTTATTCCCAAAAAACTGAACCCCTTTTTCTGTTTTTGTTTTCTATTAATAACAATTGCAATTTTTGTCAGCAAAAATAAAAAAAAATCTTTCTCAGAATTGCATCCCGAATCGAATGAGCTATTGCTCAATTTTTCGGAGACTTGAAAGTATTTTTCGCATGAAACTCACTTCTCAACTAGTCTAATTAAATCCAGTTTTAACTTTTTGCAATGAGAAAATAACTTTTCCGCCTACCTAAAAACGATCGTAATGATCGACTGAACTGAATGGCCAAGCACCCAAACGATTTAAACTACAAAATAAGTGAATAGCCCAGACGTGGAGGTGCCTACGAAAAGAATAGGTATAATAAAACTTCGGGATCGATCAATCATCATAATTGGGTAATTGCGACCATATATCCAACAATCTAGGACCAGAGAAGTAACAACTAAAATTGCCCAATTACCTTTGACTTTGACATATTGCCATTCATCTTCTTAGAAGATATTTTCGTGAAGATTTTTCATCAAATTGTGCTTATAATCGTTTTCAATCAAGCCTCTTGGTTGGAATCCTTTCCATATTGGGATTAGCAATAGCAACATTTTAAGAATTTATAGTTTTTAAATAAGTAAATCAATATATATTGATGATTGTATAATAATAGTAATCAATAATAATAATAATAATAATAATAAATATGCTTTATTATCATGAGACAGAATCTTGTTGACAAAGCTTGGTTAGTGAATACACATAGGTAAAAAAATGCAATGCAGACAAAAGATAATAAAAAATAAAAACTGCAAGGGTACAAACAATGTTAATAGGGACGATATAAAAGTAAATAGAGTATAAAAATATATGTGTATATAAAAGGGTATAATAGTCAAATTTATAAAAGAGTAAACAGAAGGTAACAATTCAAATGCACCTTGATTAATAAATATAAAAAATATGAGTGAGTCAGTTAAAAGTTTTCGTTAAAATATTCCTGCAAAGTATAAAAAGGTCTATCAGATAGAAATTGTGTGACTAACTTCCTGAATTGGTAGTCATTTATATTGGCAGATCTTGTACAGAGGTAAATGATTGTACATTTTCCCACCATTAAAAAATATGGAGTCTCTGGTAATGTCTTTAGTTGGTACTGTGAGTTTCAGAGTGTGTCTGCTGTTCCGGGTGTTATAGTGGGAAGAAGACGCAGTAAAGTTTAGTATATGTTTATTTATTAGACACACGGATTCCAGTATGAATAATGCAGTTACCGTTAGAATTTTATGGTTTTTGAAGAAGGTTCTACAGGAAACCCTTGGATCAAGGTTCCCTATATACCTTATTGCCCTTTTCTGTAAAATTAATAAACTTTTAAATAAGGTTGGGCTGCATGCTCCCCAAAACGGGAATCTATGAGTGCATAGTAAGCAATTTTTGCAGTGTTAAAAATCACTCTAACGCAAAACAACCAGAAGAGATTTTGCCAGTGAGTTGCTTAACATGATCCTCAAATTTTAAATTCTGGTCAATGAACAATCCTAGAAATTTAGTGTTATTTTTTGTTTCCCATGATCTGTCGTCAAAGAAAAGTTCATTGAGTGAGCATCTAAATGATATTACATTAGTTTTTGTTAAGTTAAAAGATAATATGTTTGCATCACACCAATCTTTAACTTTTCCCAAGTCGGCAGAGATTATGTTGTGCAACTCACAAGTGTATTTATTATTCCAAAGTATGGTTGTGTCATCTGCGAAGAGGGTGAACTTCCCAGAGATATTGAGCTTGGTGAGGTCATTCACAAATGATTAAAAAAGGATGGGACCCAATACAGAACCTTGTGGAACTCCCGAATTAATTTCCCTTTTTTTATAGTTCTGCTGTTTTGACCATTTGTGTCCTTCCCTTTAGGTAGGAATCGAACCATTCAAAGGTTAATCCTCTGCATCCATATCGTTGTAACTTTCTCAGCAGTATTTTGTGATCAACACAGTCAAATGCCTTTGACAGGTCACAAAACACTGAGGCAATCTTTTCACCGGCATTTATTTCGGAATAGACTCTATTCAGAAATGAGAAAATAGCATCGTGTGTATTTTTATTATTCTGGAAGCCGAACTGGTTTTCACTGATGATATTATGCTTATTTATGAATTCAAGTAGTCGTTTTTTTACTAATTTTTCTATGATTTTTGCAATGGTTGGAATGAGAGATATAGGACGAAAATTAGAGGGATAATCAGAATCTCCTCCCTTGTGCAGAGGAATAACCACAGAGGTTTTAAGAAATGAGGGGAATTGATATGTTAAACAATGGAACCGCTTCAATGCAGCTCGAAGGACCATATTCTGAAAATGTGTGATAATGCTGTAAGGCTGACTTGACAGTTGATTTGTCATTTTTCTTGAAGGGGAAATAGAAGTTCACTTATCTAATACATCGATTATTCTAGGTCGTGTGGTTTATCTTTGGAGGAATTTAGAATTTTTTTGTTATTCGTGATTATTCAATTAAAGTAACTACCATTCCCCAGGTGGCAAAGGTACTTGCTTAAAAATAATAATAACGTTTATTCAGTAAATATGATCCGGAAAAATAATAAAAATTATTCACTATTCGAATTTAAACCTCAAACTTTGATCTGAACAGATTTCATTTCGACCCATCAATGATGAGTAAAGATTATTTTCAATATATCTAGCAGAAATCTAAAATTAGTAGCAGTGAACATGTATGTCTATGGAAATATAGGGAAAAACAACAAGTATCAATTTCTGTATGAATTAGAATGTCAATGTGAATGGGTAAACTGGATAGGAATGAGAAACATTCTCAATTGAATGTTGAATGGAAATATTTTTCTCAAAATTGAAAAATCTACGAGAAACATTGAGAATGTTTTTTGTTCAACATGAATACCTCTCAACCCAACAAATAATATAAGTAAAATTTACGTCATTTCGACTTTCGAATAGGTCAGTGCCCAAATAGGCGAAGGTAATTCTTACGTTGTAATTACCCTTAAACTCAGCAATATGGGGAAGAAATGGAAGTAATTCAGAAGTTGAAAATTCGGCAAAGACATTTTGCCTAATAATTCGAAGGCATAAATAGGTAAAATTGCCTTCAGACTAGTTGACTGATGGTAGAAATTTTGTCACTTCTACTCATTTTAGGTTATAAACACTATGATAAAAAATTACTGTATACAATACAAATACAAATATACTTTATTCCAGTAAGACCATATTACATGGTATTGGACAAAAAAAGAAGAAGGATAATATAAATTGTATAAACACACACATACAGTGCTTCTCAAAAGTCCCCTCCCCCCTCTTAATTTTGGAACGATTATACATAAACAAGTGAAATTTGGAAACTGAATATTAAAGGTTGTAAACTCCCCTACTAGTGATGATAGCTGACGAAATCGTCAAAGATGACGTCACAAGACCATGGTGACCAATAATTTTAAATGGAACCCTACGGCAAGCGACCTCTTTTAAAAGGTATCGAAAAAACCTATTCAATTATACTATTTTTGTTTGTGTTTATGGCAGTTTTGATGGCTCATTAGTAAACATTAAAACTTAAATTCCATTCAGTATGATATCAATTACAGGTTTAAGAATCAGTATCTACTTGAAGAAATTGCTCGAAGTGACCTCCATTTACTTCCTGACAGTGGAATATCCTATTTTTAAACTCTTCTCGTACTTTTGCAAATGTGTCTGCGGAAACAGCCTCACATTCTGCAACAATACGTTGTTTTAAAACGTCAATATTGTCAGGTTCAGTGGCGTAAACCTTCGATTCAAGGTACCCCCACAGAAAAAAATACAAAGGTGTGAGGTCCGGTGATCGAGCTGGCCATTCCGTTGAACCTCGTCGTCCAATCCATCTACCGCGATACTCCTCATCCAAATACCGTCTTACTGCACCGTAATAGTGTGGAGGAGCACCATCCTGTTGGAATGTTATTTCCAAATTGCCGAATTCATCTGGATTATCTTCCAAAATTTCAAGGATTAACGGTTCTATTACGTTTTGCAACAGCTCCAGATAAACCTCACCAGTTAAATTAGTATTTAAAAAAAGAGGCCCAACGATGTGGTTTCCCAGGATACCTGCCCAAACATTCACCTTCTGGGGAAATTGGGTATGTGTCTCACGAAACAGGTGAGGATTTGCGTCACTCCAATACCTCACATTCTGTGTATTTACATTTCCATTTAGATAGAAAGTACTTTCGTCACTAAAACAAATTGTTTTGACATAGTCTGGCTGTTGGTTAATTTTAGTTTCCATATTTTCACAAAATTCTAGTCTTCGGTCTGGGTCGTCGTCTGAGAGTTGATGAACCATTTTTAATTTGTATGGATGAAATTTGTTTTTTCAACACCCTGTGTACTGTACTTCGACTGACTTCACAGGTAGATGCAACGTGAGTTGTTGGAGAAGTAGGATTAACTATTACTTCTGCCAGTATATAAATTTTTTTCTCATCAGAAATTTGTGGTCTGCCAGATCGTTTCGCATCATTAATACTACCCGTTGTTTCAAACTTACGAAGAAGCTCCCTTAAATAAGTCCTCGAAACGGGGCGATCGGGAAACCTCTCATTAAAAATGCGTTCTGCTGCATGAATATTTTGTCCAGTTTCACCAAGAATTAGGATCGCTGCTACTTTATCACCTAAAGCACGTACCATTTCGCTTTTTGAAGCACTTAAACATTCGGCTCACAACAGTTTAACAAATTATTAAAATGTACAAAAATATTAAAAGTACCAAAACTGCTAAAACATTCCATTTCGCTTTTGAAGCACTTAAACTTCGGCTCACAACAGTTTAACAAATTATTAAATGTACAAAAACTTGGACAATTACAAAAACGTCGAATTAGGGAGACTAACAAAAACGTCAGCTTATTTGACAACTATCCAGAGGCGGAGCTTGAATTTGGAATTTTAGTATTAACTGACTTAATTCATCACAGCTTTGCGTTTTTTAAAAGCGAGTTGCCAAAACTGCCATAAACACAAACAAAATTAGTATAATTGGATAGGTTTCTTCGATACCTTTTAAAAGAGGTGTCGCTTGCCGTAGGGTTCCATTTAAAATTATAGGTCACAATGGCCTTGTGACGTCATCTTTGACGATTTCGTCATCTATCGTCAGTAGTAGGGAAGTTTACAACCTTTAATATTCAGTTTCCAAATTTCACTTGTTTATGTATAATCGTTCCGAAAATAAGAGGGGGGGAGCGGACTTTTGAGAAGCACTGTATATACACTCATATACAAGCAAACATATAAATAAACACATTTAAATAAGCTTATACACAATACAGAGGACTGTAAAGAGGTCTTGAAGATGTGATATAATAGTACCAAAATTATTCCTCGAATACATCAAATAATCAATGGGACATAGTCAGTTTCAGACATTATATAAATAAATATACAGGAATCGTCAGTGTAAAATATTTAAAAAAACATATATAGTTTTGTCATAACTATTTTCTACTAGAGTATTCCAGATACTCGTTTAAAGAATAGAAACTTCCCTCCAACAAATATTTTTTTATTCTCAGTTTCAACAAAGGTAATTCTGAAATAATTTTTATGACTGGTGGTAAACAATTGAAGAGCCTTATGCCTGCTGCAGGAGGTGATTTTCGAAACAACGAAGTACGATGTTGTTGTAATTTTAGTAGGTTTCCGTTTCAAATTGGGTATATGTGACACTTGGAATTTGTTTATAACCTGTATTCATTTATTTTTTTCACATAGAGTAGACAACTATAAATGTAGATGCAGGGTAATGTTAAAATATAATTTTCTTTGAGAATTGGTCTGCAGGAATCTGTGTAACGAAGACCATATAATACACGAATAATACGTTTCTGAGCTACAAAGGCTCTTTCTATGTTTGTTCCATCTCCCCACAGGAGTACATTATAAGACAGAACTGAATTTACCATGGCATAATAGACATCCTTCGAACAGTTTTCATCCAAAAATTTTTTCAGTTGTACTACTGCATAGAAACTGCTGTTTAATTTTTTACATACATGGTTTATATGATATTTCCAACTTAGTCCAGAATCAATGTGTGATCCTAAAAATTTGGCCGTCTCTGATGGATATATTGCCACGTTACTAATTTCAATGTTCGGAGGTTCATGATATGTATATTTCCTGCCAAAAAATTGAATTAAAACTGTTTTATCTGGATTGACTATAAGCCTGTTTCTGTGACACCAATCTGTGAATTGTTTACTAATAATGTTGAGTTTAGTTTGAAGTTCCGCAGGACTGTCGGCTTCTTCTGAGATTGAAGTATCATCGGCAAATAATGATATCGAGCTTATATCCAAATGTTGTAGGAGATCGTTTATATAAATGGTCCCAAGACTGAGCCCTGTGGAACTCCTATGTTCACCTCACACATATCAGAGTCAGTATTGTCCCATCTTACATATAATCTCCTATATTTCATATAGGAAAGTACCTAAGCTAGAAATTTTCCACGAATACCTATAGTGTACAGTGTATCTTAACCTACATGCTTATTTGTAAAAGCTTAGAAGATGAACATGGCGTATGGAAAAAGAACTGTCAAGAAAAGTACGGCAGAGAATGATGTATGCAAGTGATGATTTGAATCCACATCTAGTTCGTATTTTATTTGCGATACAAACTTTTCTGTGATAATGTTAAATTGTACTCATGTTAAACAAGTGGGCCCTTTCAAAATATCAAATTTTATAGAAAAAATTCCTCAACTTTCGTCATCAAACACTGCAAAAACTAATTTCATAGATGAAGTATGTATATCATATACGCCAATTTTTTTAATATCTACCATTAAAATGTGGTCGATTCGAGAAAATAATGGGTTATTTTTGCAATGGCGGAAACGGTTGAAGCCAAAAAAAAATGTTGTCCTTATCCCATATGGGACCTATAAGTTGCATTTTCCAAAAATTTTAACTTTGAGAACACATAGGCTTTGTTCAAAGTCGAAACCTTTATTCCTGACTTTGAAGTCTATTTTCCTTATCTTGGGATTTCAGACCCTTTCACATTGTGGTCACTTGATGAAACACAAATATGTTATGGGATGTTTTTTTATGCAATATGTCTATACGTTCCGTTCTCAGGTTGGATTGGAATCGTGGATAATAAATTTATATTGTTGTCGATATTCTGAGCAAAAATACTAAAATTATCATTTTAATTCCTAATACGAAGTAAAAATAAACATTATTTTCCACTTCTTGTTGATGGTAAAACAAGTATCTCTGTTTAGCCTATACCAGTTTCTCAAAGAAAACGAATATACTACAAAACCCCGTGATAAGTATTTATTCTGAATTGAACATCAAATATCAGTTATGTTGAAAATAGTACGCGATAATTTTGCCTTGATAATGTTATCTCGGTGTAAGGAGGGAATCCCTATAGGAAAGAGAAATAGCCAATCATAACATTTCAAAAATTAGATGGTGTGTAGTGATTGGCTCAAAAATTGTAGTTTGACTTTTTGCGTTCCGCATAGTCTAAAAGAACTTTTAAAATGTTAAGTTTGCAGATTCAATTTGTTTGCCGATTGTGACTACCTCTAAAAAAATCGAGATATGCTTTGCTTAAAAACTTTAATTCGATGTTTCCGGGCGCAGCAATGATTAGTCTTGAAATTTTCGAAGTCATCGTTTCAACACATCAATGTTTTATTGTTTTGCTATTTGCTTTCGTTTTCTTGCACTTTACTCAATACATTTCTTCTACCCATTTGCTTCAGCTAGGCCAACTTCATTGAATTTCATTTAGTCGCTTCATAAAAATTCAATCCCATATGGATGAATCAATCGAACAGTTTTTCTTCCGTAGTTGGAAAGTTTAACAAAACACTCTTTTGTAGCAATACGGACAAAAAGTAAAGATAGATAGATGGATAAATAGATATTTATTTCCATACTCATAAACAATGAACGGGTAGGTCGTTAAAAAATAGTGCAATACAAAACACACGTGCATATTATCACAAAACTAAATAAATAATATACATAAATAATAGTTTGAAAAAACTAAAAAACACGCTTTTATAGAAAACCAGACTGAAAAAATAGAAAATAAGAAAAAAAAATATTTTATTTCAAAAAAATCGTGGGATGCATGGGATCGCCTCGGTGTTTAATGTACTAAATAATTATTGATACCATGCACCCCACGCTTTTTTTTAAATAAAATTATTTTTTTTCTTATTTTCTATTTTTTTAGTCTGGTTTTCTATAAAAGCGTGTTTTTTAGTTTTTTCAAACTATTATTTATTTCCTACTAGTGTGGTTTATTTATAAAAGCGTGTTTTTTAGTTTTTTAAACATATTTTTATTATTTTTTGCAAATTAAAAATGGAATGATTTATCAAATTAGGTAATCATAATCTCCGACCCCAAAACCCCACATACCAATTTTAAATAGAATCAGACCATAATCACAAAACTCGGCCGCCATTTAAAGCCGCCATATTGAATTTACTAATTTTCACAAAGAAATCATAATATTCGATCCCAAAAACCCCTACATACCAATTATGAATAGAATCAGACCATAATCACAAAACTCGGCCGCCATTTTAAAGCCGCCATCTTGAATTTTCAATTTTTATAAAAAAATCTTAATATTCGACCCCAAAAACCCCCACATACCAATTTTGAATAGAATCAGACCATAATCACAAAACTCGGCCGCCATTTTAAAGCCACCATCTTGAAATTTTCACAAGAGAATCATAATTTCCGACCCCAAAAACCCCCACATACCAATTTTGAATAATGAACCAGACTACATAATACACAAAACTCGCCTCCAATTTTGAAGCCTGCCGATCTTGAATTTTCTTTACAAAGAATCATATATTCGCCCCAAACCCCACATACCAATTTTGAATAGACGACCATAATCACAAATCTCGGCCGCCATTTGAGCCATCTTGAATTCTCCATTACAAAAATCATATTCGACCCAAAATCACATACCAATTTTGAATAGAATCAGACCATAATCACAAAACTCGTCCACCATTTTGGAGCCGCCATCTCGAATTTTCAAATTTTGACAAACAATCATGATCTCCGACCACAAAAACCCTCAGATACCAAATTTGAAGCAAATCGGACCATAATCACAAAACTCGGCCGCCATTTGGAAGCCGCCATCTTGAATTCTCCAATTTTCACAAAAGAATCATAATATTCGACCCCAAAAACCCCCACATACCAATTTTGAATAGAATCAGACCATAATCACAAAACTCGTTCCTCATTTTGGAGCCGCCATCTTGAATTTTTCAATTTTGACAATAGAATCATAATCTCCGACCACAAAAACCCTTGGATACCAATTTTGAAGCGAATCGGACCATAATCACAAAACTCGTACGCCATATTGGAGCCGCCATTTTGTTTTTTCTTCACACAAAAATTTCTTTAATGCATTATCACCGGAATTATGAACACCTGCCAAATTTGAAATCATTCGGACGTCTGGAAGTGGGTCAAAATCGCGCCCAAAGGAGTCGGTTACAAACAAACAAACAAACAAACATACAAGTGAAGCTAATATAAAGCGTGTAAAAAGTAAAGCTGGAAGAGTGTCTATCACTTGAGTTCGAGTTCTTTCATGCTCAGATCAATATACTCTTTGATCGTATAAACAGTTTTTCAGAAGCTCCAATTTCATTTTAAAAGTGCTGAAAGTTTGGATACCTCACACTTGAAGGTATCTTGTTATACAGGTGCAGATTCAGAATTTTTTTTGTGACATCTGTATTAGTGGAGTGTAATGGAGGATTTCGGATTAAACCACATATATGTTTTAACTTCTATGAATTTCCAGTAGAGATGAATATATATTTTCTTTAAACAGTTGAGTCTATCGTCTAAGAATAATAAGAATACATTTATTGACCAAAATATTTCCTCTTATATAAAAAAAGGCGTGGGGTGCTCTTTACTTACTTTCTATAATCACTCTACCTCTACGAATACCTAGCGATAAAAAATAAAGACAGCTGATATCAAGGACTCTACCCCCTTTTTTTACATTACCGTTAATTTTTTGGGTCAAAGACTTTATTCTTATTATTTTTACACGCTTTATATTAGCTTCACTTGTATGTTTGTTCGTTTGTTTGTTTGTTTGTTTGTTTGTTTGTTTGTTTGTTTGTTTGTTTGTAACCGACTCCTTTGGGCGCGATTTTGACCCACTTCCAGACGTCCGAATGATTTGAAATTTAGCGGGTGTACATAATTCCGGTGACAATGCATTAAGAAATTTATGTGTGAAGAAAAAACAAAATGGCGGCTCCAATATGGCGTAGGAGTTTTGTGATTATGGTCCGATTCACTTCAAAATTGGTATCCGAGGGTTTTGTGGTCGCAGATTATGATTCTTTTGTCAAAATTGAAAAATTGAAGATGGCGGCTCCAAAATGGTGGACGAGTTTTGTGATTATGGTCTGATTCCATTCAAAATTGGTATATGGGGGTTTTTGGGGTCAAATATTATGATTTTTTTGTAAAAATTGGGAAATTCAAAATGGCGGCCGAGTTTTGTGATTATGGTTCGATTCGCTTCAAATTTGGTATCTGAGGATTTTCGTGGTCGGAGATTATGATTCTTTTGTCAAATTCAAAAAATTCAGAATGGCGGCTCCACAATGGTGGACCAGTTTTGTGATTATGGTCTGATTCTATTCAAAATTGGTATGTGGGGGTTTTTGGGGTCGACTATTATGATTCTTTTGTAAAAATTGAAAAATTCCAGATGGCGGATTTAAAATGGCGGCCGAGTTTTGTGATTATGGTCCGATTCGCTTCAAATTTGGTATCTGAGGGTTTTCGTGGTCGGAGATTATGATTCTTTTGTCAAAATGAAAAAATTCAATATGGCGGCTCCACAATAATAATAATAATAATAATCGTTTTTATTGATAGTAAGTGAGACATAAATCATACATGAAATGTGATTCTAGTACTATCAAAGGGCAGAGTTAGCGTTTACCCATGTGTTAGATGGGTAAATACTTTCTTACACTCAACCTTTATACTAATATACTAATGGAAAATAGAAATGAAAAGAGAAAAAAAAATAATAAAAGCTAAATTACAATATCTAGCAATATATCTATATAATATTAATGTGTAAGGCTTAAAAAAAAACAATGTAAGTAATGATATGTTAGTATGTCTGAACACGTAGAATGGGGATATATTAAACATGGATAATTATTTTATTTATAAGTGTAGATGTACAGCGGGAATACTTATAAATGTATATCATCCATCAACAGAAGTTTTTTCATATTTTTCTTGAAGAGTCCAATGGAAGTATTTTTTAGAGCATCTGGTACCTTATTGTATAGCCGTGATATCATGTAGGAAAATGAAGACTGATAGAGAGAGGTTTTATGCAAAGGTGGTGTCAATTTGGACTTGAATCTTATATTAATATTGTGGACGTCTGTTCGGAACGATACTTTTTCAAATAAGTATGGTGGCTTCTTCTCGAGGATGATTTTATGATACAGCACAGATGAATGCAGATAGATGCGTTTTTGGACACTTAGCCAACCCAGCTCGCTCAAAGGGGTTGATATATTATTTCGTTTCCTTAAACCACAGATAAGACGGACACATGAATTTTGTACCAATTGTAGTCTGTTTATATCCGATTTGAGTAAGGCTGGGCCGAAGACAACATCTGCGTGATTTAAGTGAGACAAGACTAGGGCTTCGCATAAGATTATTTTACTTTTTTTGTCTAGAAAGGATCTGTTAGAGTAGATAAGTTTCAGATTGCAAAATGCTCTTCTGATGATAGTATTCACATGTTTCGTGTACCTCAGAGTATAGTCCATAAATAAGCCTAGATTTTTAACGGTATCTATGACTGGAATGAGTTCGTCATTGATTCGAGGTTGATATGTGGTAAACACCTGATTCGGACGTCTTTGTTTCTGCTAAACAGTATGGCATTTGATTTTGAAGGATTGATAGAGGACATAGTTTGCTCGACATGTCGACTATAGCAGTCAGATCATCATTCATATGCTGAACCGAGAGGGCTAAGTTACTTTCGGTTAAAGGAAGATATAGTTGAACATCATCTGCATAAAATGACTACTAGAATAATGTAAAGTTCTGTGTAAATCAATAGTGTACAAAATGAAGACAACGGGCCCAAAATTGATCCTTGTGGTACCCCATTTTGATGTGTACGAAATCAGACTGTTGGTTATCGAGTTTGACTGTTTGATAACGATAGTATAGATAATTTTTGAAAAAACTAACAGAAGAATCACTGAAACCAATATAGTGTAGTATGGCTAGTAATAGGTCATGTTTAATTCTATCGAATGCTTTAGTATAGTCTAGAAATACAAGTAACACCAACTTTTTATCGTCTAAATATTTGAGAATATCGTCTGTCACCTTCAAAAGTGCTGTATTACAACTGTGATGAGTCCTGAATCCTGATTGGTGCGGAGGTAGGAGATTATAATCTTCTAAGTAGATTTTCATTTGTGCATGTATGATCTTCTCAAAGACTTTGGACAAAACACATAAAAAATAGGTCTAAGAAATTTGAGTTCAGTGGGATTACTGATTTTTGGTAAAGGGAGGACGTGTTTTGTGATTATGGTCTGAGTCTATTCAAAATTGGTATGTGGGGGTTTTCGGGGTCGAATATTATGATTCTTTTGTAAAAATTGAAAAATTCAAGATGGCGGCCGAGTTTTGTGATTATGGTCTGATTCTATTCAAAATTGATATGTGGGGGTTTTTGGGGTCGGAGATTATGATTACCTAATTTGATAAGATTATTCCATTTTTCAATTTGCAAAAAAATAATAGAAATAATATTTAAGAAAAAAACTAAAAAAACTCGCTTTTATAAATAAACCACACTAAAAAGTAGGAAATAAATAATAGTTTAAGAAAACTAAAAAACACGCTTTTATAGAAAACCAGACTAAAAAAATAGAAAATAAGAAAAAAATGTATTTTATTTTGAAAAAAGCGTGGGGTGCATGGTATCAATAATTATATAGTACATTACACACCGAGGTGATACCATGCACCCCACGCTTTTTTTTTCTTATTTTCTATTTTTTTAGTCTGGTTTTCTATAAAAGCGTGTTTTTTAGTTTTTTCAAACTATTATTTATTAACTTTTCAGTCCATATTGCTACAAAAATAATAATTTTATTTTAAATTCAATTCCACTATTAAACTTAGAAATGTCTTTGAACCATCACCCTGTACATTTCAACCTACCAAAGTACCTTCACCTTTCGTATCGTATATTTACTAAGTGCACCGAATCCAAACCATGACTTTTTGATGATGAGAATGAGAACTTCCATAATCCATTTTACGAGGACAAATAACCCCCACAAATTGCCAGACGATGGTCAAATTGTCATGCCCCGCAACCACACGCAACTTTCTGCATATGCCTCGGAGTGGAATCACGAAAAGGCCCAAACACCCTCACATTATTTTTTCAAGCGAATTCTTGCACGCAGCCTTAGGGCTCGCGATTTTTGCGAAAGATCGAAAAATCGGACTCTTTATTTCTCATCGTTGACTGTACAAAAGATGCGTCGATCCATTTCCAGTTCAGGAATTTGGGTTGAGTGGGTGTTTTGGTTTCGAATTAGGTTTGGAGAAAATTATAATTTCTATTTTAGTAAAATATGATGCGAAGAATAAAAAAAAAAGTTGAATAACTTGAAAGAGGTCAGAAAAATAATAACATAATAATTCTTGGATTGGAGAGAGAAGAACCTAACATAACTACAGAAAACATAATTCATTGGATAAAAAACTTATTAAATAGAGATCTTGTTGAGAACGACTTCAACAATATACCGGGTGACAATGGGCCATGCCTGTATCTCCTTCACTTAGGTATCAACCGATTTGAATGAAATTTTGTACACAATTTCGGATTGACAAACATATGAAAGCAAAATGGCTGACTTCCGGTTTCGCCAGAATAGCCACCAACTTCGATTTTTCAAACGGAACACCCTGTATGTTTGATGTTTTTCGTATTCTACGGCTCAAATTACATACGACAGTGTTGCCATTTTTCATTTTACAATTGAAAAATAATAATTTCTCCTATGGTTGATATGCCATGCATATCAACCAGCCTCCTTATCAGATTGCTCACGTTTGATTTTTAATAAAAAGAACGACAACAAAGTCTCGCGGTTTATTTATACACAATGAAGAGGAGGAAAAAAATTGTATAATTATGGAAAATAAATCATCTGCTGCCTTTAAACTTTCCTTTTTAAAATATTGGTCCAGCTAATTATTGTTAGTTCCTGAAGAAGACCGTGGACACGGTCGAAACGTCGAAAAAATAAATGTTTATCTCCTAAAAGAAGACTGCCATTCGCAAAAAGAACCAAAACCCCAACAAGAAACTCAAACTCCATTGTATATTCCTGGTTCAAGAAACTCATATATATATATATATATATATATATATATATATATATATATTGTTATGTTATGCCAGTTATAAGTTTTAAAAGGAAAAACCCACAAAAAGAATAATTACTAAATAGTTATTAGTTTCAAGAGATTGTTTTTACATAATTTTGGAAGTTCTATTTATTTGTAAGCCTATGTATAATTGGATAGATAAAAATGTCAAAATACTATAACACAATCAATTTCATACACTGTCATAATGATTATAACCCATAATTGATAAAAAGACAACAAAAAGTCTAGATTTACAAAATTTTCATGAATAAAAAGTGATCAACACATTTATAAATTTGAAACATACAGTATATGAAATAGTAGCTAACTAAAAGTAGCCAATGGTAGAACAGCAAACTTCTTGATGAGATTAGCCAATCAGGGAATAGATGGTCATATGGAAAATTGGAAATTGTGAGAGAATAACAACGGGGTGATGTCATATGCAATTATTATTGAAATTTGTAAATAGTAATAAGAATGGAAAAATAGTTGTGTATATAAAATTATATAAGAAGAACCCAAACAGTGAAATGTGACAATTTGGTGCGCTAATTCAAAAATTCCAATGAAAAAAGAGGAAGGAAAATTCGTAGCTAGGTGACAGAAAACAAAGCCGAAAGGAGATCGAAAAAAATTTAGAAAGGAATGCCACGCATCAATTTTAGAGAAGAAAAACGAAAAAATTCCAACATTTGAAGAACAAAACCAATATTACCTTAATTATACAACATATCCAAGTATCCAAAGCTGATTTCTGCATCTGTATGGTTCCTGATTTATGGTATTGGAGTTCCTGATAGAGCTTGGAGTGAGAAGGGATCCAGTTTCAGGGCATATCTTGAACACCGACATTTCCAGCCAGGTATAAAAACTTTTAATAGTGCACATCCGGTCCTGAACAATTTCACAAATAACGTATTTCACATCTGAAGAACTTTATTTCACTTTATTTTGAACTATAACAGAAAACTTCACTCTCAAGGAAAAAGTGAGGTTGTGTCTATCTATCCATGATTTGATTTTTATGATTATCCGTGAATATTTGTAGATTCACATTAGAATTAGTTATTTCTCGTAGGCCAGGTAAAATTAAGTCTTCCTGAATAAAGGAAATAATTGCTTTTTGATACTTTGTTGTTTGTTTTCTTACAATGATCAACAATCATTCTTACGACCATTGAATAAATTGAGTTTTGACATATCAAGTAGTGGCTAAATTGCTTTGAACCGGCTATCTGAGATAAGAGGTGTACCAACTGTGCTAGCTGTGGTAAGAAAAATTATAACAATTGGCAGCAACGTGACGAGAGAACAGTGACGTAGCTAGCAATTATTATTACATCATTGCAATATTATACAGGGCAAAAATACCTATCTATATCATATCAATCTGGCTCACAAAGAATAGCAAAAAACATTATTAGCAATTTTCATATTATAACAACAATTCATATTTGAAAATTTATCATAACATTACAATATATATATATATATATATATATATATATATATATAATTATATTATTTAATAATATATGATATACCTAATTAATGTAAAATGTCAAACTTTATACTGTATAAAAAGTTCAGTTTCTCGATAAAAGGTATTTATAAACAAAATATCTCACGTAGATCAGTTTCACTGTCGTCATCCAAATTGATAATAAACTTTTCTTTGGGAATTTTGAATATATGACTTTTCCACCTTTTCAATACGGGAAACACACTTGGCCCAGCTGCTATCAGGAATGTTTGCAGTTTCTGTTTGAATAAGAGCTACCACAGTTGAACTTAAGGTTGGAGAAGTATTATTTCTTCGAACTGCTGACTTAAGCTGATGCCATATATGTTCAATTGGGTTAAACATACAGTGATAAGGAGGAAGTCTGAGCACCGTATGTCCCAAGCTTTCAGCCAATGAATCACAAAAATATTTCTTTTTTATCGAATAACTGCGTAAAACTTCTAGTAACTGGTTTTTGTGTACATATCATTATTTAACATATATTCTTGTATAGTGGCTTTGGTGTCATTTGAACATGGTGCTTTATCTATTCTTCGACTGTGGTAGCCTAGCATTATCCATGACGATAATACTGTTGGGTCGAATATTTGGTATGAGTTTATTTTGGAACCAGTCTTCAAATAATTCGGCTGTAGTATCATCATGATAATCGACTAAAGACTCCTTAATATTCTTTGCCGACAAAGACAACGCATTTGGTATAAAACTATTTTCGGTTCCTGCGTGAATTATCGTAATGCGTTTTCCTTTATTAGACGGCGCATTAGTTTGACACAAGTCAGATGAGTCTACCCAACTTTTGTTTGGAATATCGTGTGTATTGAACCAAGTTTCATCCAAATACACTACTGTTCTACCATATTCTCTAAATTCGTTTATTGCCAATAAATATTCAAATCTCTATTTCTTGAGGCGCACAGAATCCATTATGATTTTTCTGCTACTAGTGAGTTTTTTAAATTTGAATCGGTTTTGTAAAAGAGACTTCCTCAAAGTGTCTTTGCAACACTGGATACCAGTTTCATTCTTTTTAAGCCGTTGCATTGAAATATCTAATGTAGGCACAATTTGCTCTTTATACAAGGCTCACATTGTTCTTCGAATTATATCTACATCACAGCCATCTAGTTTCCTTGTACCGCCAGAGTCTTTTCGTTTCTTTCTTTTTAAAATAGGGTTACTTACTAATTTAAACACTGTGTAATACCATGTCTTTGTTAAAGAAGCATTTTCTTGCACAACTTGATCCTTGGACATTCCACGTTCCAGAAGGGAAGTATAAACATTTAATATAATTTGTTTCTCATGAAGCTGAAACATTTGTCGACTAGTGTTACTACGACCACCAGTTGAAGTACTAGCTTCAGGATGAGCCCATGGACGCCGCATTTCTCACGACACAAAAATCGAATAGACACTTCAAAATAAACACAACTGACACAACGGAATATTAGGTAGGTAATGACTAAATGTTGTTTAACTTTCCCCCTTTTATTTCTGATATTGGAAAGCGGTCAGTTCTCAAAACAGACTTGTTTTCCAAATCTGGTAGGTAATTTATTTTGTAACTATTAATAGACCATTATCGCTATAACCTCGTTGATAGCACATTAGTACTGAAAGTCAGGTGGCCAGGTAAGTAAATTTTATTATTTACACACATTTAAACATATCCTTACCAAGGGTTCTAAATCAACCTTACGAGATTTTTTATTATCAAATAAATTTAAATACAAAACTGTCAACAAAAGCCAAAAATAATGGAGAGCCCACTATTATCAAAATGCCAAACTATTTCATGAGATATTTTAATCCCTTTGAAGGGACACACACTTTAATTGCTTATCTATATTTCGAACAATAGGTAATAATGACGGTCGTCGGCTAATATTGATTTACGACCTTCTTATATTTCTGGTTCTACTTTATAGTATTTCTAATCCCAATTGGACCGACATAAAAAGTTTCGAGAAGGAATTATTTTCCACACGACAGAACTTTTTTATGTTTGTACCAGGAACGCTTTCAAAGTAAAAACACTGGTAGTATATAAATTTTCCATTTGCCGGGCAGTGCATATGAACACTCCTCATAGTGCTCTTATGTTTATTACCGTTCCAATTGGGATTAGAATAACTATACCAGTATTTTCATTGAAAGTGTATCCGAATATCTAAAACACTGTGAAGATATTCATATCCTAATGGGCGATATTAATATTAATATAATGCAAAACGAGAACACAACAAATAACTATCTGAATGTCCTAAATGCTCATGGATTCATATCACATATTAACACTGGTAACAAGAGCCTTCGGCACTTGTATTGATCACTGCTTTGTAAAAGATGTATCAAATTACTTGAATATAATCCATTCATCTTTGAAACCGATATTACTGATCATTTCTCAATTTTACTACAAATCGTCACGCCTGAAATAAAAAATAATAATATGGAATCACCAAAATTAAACAATTCGTTGATAATAAAAAACTAAAACATAATATAGGTGAAGAAAATTGGCTGGATTTATACTCATCAGATGATATTGAAGTTGCCACTGAAATATTCATTCGAAAACTGATAACATTGTAGAACAGACAAATACTGTGAAAGTTAGGGATAAAAGAGAACCCATGGATAATTGATGGTATACTCAAATCAATTCAGGAAAAAAACAATTTATATAAAATATTGAAGGATAACCCAACGGAACTGAATCGAAAAATATATAAACATTATAAAAAGTCATTGATAAAATTAATGACAGAATCAAAAATTGATTATTACAGAAAAAGAATAGAAAATCTTAGAGGAGAATCATCGAAACTCTAGAAAACGATAAATGATATCACAAACAAAAAAAGAACACAGAAGAATCAAAGAGATTCAAATTGATAATTTAGCAAAATTATGATTTCAAACAGATGGCCAATGAATCGTCAGATATTTCACCAAAGTTGGTAAAAATCTGGGGATGAAATACAAAAAAAGCCTAGTTATAAAAAAGTTATCCTAAAAGCTGGCAACACATTTAACATATCTTATTAACTGGTCTTTCAATTGTGGAATATGTCTAACCCCTTTCAAAATTGCAATCATTTCCCAAATATTTAAATCAGGAAACAAACTAAGAGTAGAAAACTACCGCCCGATATATGTCATGACAAACTTTTCAAAAATTTTCGAAACCATTTTAAAATCCCGTATCAAAAAATCAACTCGGATTTCAACTAGGCAAATCAACAGTAGATGCGATAACACTCTTCACTGATCAAATTAGTCGAAATATTAATGAAAAATCGCCATCATTATGCATATTTGTTGAAAAAAGCTTTTGATACTGTGAGTCACATCCAGCTACTAGATGTACTTGGAATCATCGGATTTAGAACCCAACTACGCTATTTAAACAAAGAAAAAATGGTGAAAATCAAAGATACTTATAGTGACTTTGAAATAGTGGAATCGGAGTACCACAGGGAACCGTCTTGGGACCGATCCTTTTCAACATTTATCTGAACGACCTCTTTTCGTTAGATGTGGAATGAGACATAATAAGTTTTGCAGACGACACAATAGTTATCTTCAAATCAGAATGATGGCACTCCCTGAAAGGAGTGGTTGAAAAAAATTTCAAAGCCATTATTTAATGGTTTGAGAGTATATTACTAAGTATAAATTTAACTAAAACATTCTACATGACTTTCACTTCCTATGCCAGAAATCTACCAAGCTTTAGTTCAATTTCAATAAAGTATGATGATGTAAGCCTAACCATCTCACCAGCAAACAAAATAAAATATATTGGTATATTTATAGACTCCCTCCCACCTTAAATGGAACGCACATATTGATTACTTGGTCAAAAAACTTCGTAGTGTTACATATAGACCATACTTACAAATAGCTATACTATGCCCTATTTGAAACCCACCTCTCATACTGTATAGTTGCCTGGGAAGCAGCTAGCGATAGTTTAATAAAAAATGTCGAACAAATTCAAAAATCAGTATTAAAAATGATCTATTTGAAAAAAAGAAATTACCCCACAGACACATTATATAAAGAAACATCCATTTTAGATATCAGACAAACTTACTTTCTAAAAACAGTATTCAGACACATAAATATACATGAACTGAAAAAAATAGAACACAAATGAAACTCGTAACAAAATCAATTCATATGTCCTAATATCTCAGAAAAATACCCTCCAATAGAAATCAAAACTATTGGTAGCAAAAATGTATTAAAAATAAACTTAAAATCTGGATCTTAGACTTGCCAAGGTTCATGTACACCAATATGTTGACATGAAAAATTCCATTTAACCCCCTAAAATAAAAAAAAAAAGACTTAGACTTCCAAGGTTCATTAAATTAACAAATAACTTTTACAATGATTTCAGGAAAAATAAAAATACAATATAGGGACACATTTTGACATATCACATTTATGAATATTCGTTCGCAGCATGTCATATTTTAAATAACACATAATCAGATTACAGATGTTATGATGACAGATTTTAACATAAAACTGATGTCTGAGCAATGGAGAACAAATATTTGTGAAAACACCTGAAAACTTTTGAAACAATGATTTGGTAAAAATGAAACAGGTCAACAATTTATACAGACCATTCTGAATCGTCCAACAATGAAGAAATAAATCAGAAAGGTGTTTTATTAATTCGAATCAACTGATGAGAAAAAATTAGTAAAGTTCAAAGTTCAAACTTCCTACATGGTACAAAGAGCTCATTGCCCTCACTGGTTGAGAATCTCGAGTTATTTCATGCCTAATGATATTCTCTCTCAAATCTTCTAATGTTGTTGATTCTATCTCATCTCATAAACTTTAGACTTCAAATGACCCCATAGAAAGAAATCTACAGGAGTGAGATCCGGAGACCTTGGTGGCCATTCTGTAGGACCTCTTCTGCCAATCCAGCGACCAGGAAAATGATCATCCAAAAAGTGTCGCACTGGAGCTGCATAATGAGGAGGTGCACCATCCTGCTGAAAAACTATTTCTTGTTCGAATAAATTCATATCCTCCTCAATTCCCTATTGATGCACGGTATTATTCGATTCTCCAACATATCCAAATATTTCTCACCAGTCAAATTACCATCGATAAAAAAGGTCCTATGATGTGGTCACCTAAAATTCCTGCCCAAACATTCAGTTTTTGAGGTCGTTGGGTATGAACTTGACGGTATAAATGAGGATTCGTATCACTCCAATATCGACAATTTTGCCGATTCACCTCTCCATTCAAACTAAATTTCATCCGAAATTCAAATTTTATTCAAGAAATTCTGATGCATGTTGATTCGTTCAGTGAGACTTTCACAAAACTCGATACGTCTATCGAAATCATATTCGTTCAATTCATGAACTAGTCTAATCATATATGGATGAAATTTGTACTTATGAAGGATCCTGAAAACATTTGTTCGACTGATTCCTGATTCTCGAGATAACTTAGTAAGAGATTGCGTATTTTCCATTAGTCCAACGTGCCCTAAAACTGCAATAGAAATAGCTTCATCGTTGACAACTCCTGAACGGTTATGCTTTTTATTGCTAACAGATTCCATAAATTTGTTCAATAATTCCGAAACGTATTTGTGTCGTACATTTCTTCCTGGATGATTATCATTGAACATACGGGCAGCAGCTCTAGCACTATTTCCATTCTGGTAGCACAAAATCACTATTTCAATCCGTTCTCGAAGCGTATAAACCATTGCTTCTCAAGAATTCACAAAAACAGAAACACCAATTGTAACTTCACCTGGTAGGTAATCGTTATTGTAGAATGAGACAAATGAAGAGAATATCGAATTCAAACTTAACTAGGAAAATAAGACTTTTTTGGAGTATACTTCAAAAAAACACCTATGAAACCTAGGTAACAGATTGTACAGAAGTTCATTCAGGGTGGCTCGTTTTCAACTTAAATAATTGTAGCTCCCGAACCATATTTTCAGACCATATATTTTATACTTTGTTGAAATCTGCTCATCATGGAGCATCTGATAATGCAAAACAATAAAGGGTGATCCATTAAAAAAAATGGTGACATGCTCTGGGGGTGCGATAGTGGAAGTAACATCAAATGTGAATATGTCAAAATGTGTCCCCCTGTTGACGTGTTTTTTTATTTTTCCTGAAAATCATTATACCAAAAGTTATTCAGGGTGGCTCGTTTTAAATGGAATGCACTGTATACTATTATCGAGAAATGAATAGAAACTGATTCTGTCTTTATAATTATTCATACTATTTTAAACTGTTGATGTGCTACATTATTTTTACACTTCCACTTCTAGTATTTCACTGTATATGTACAATCTATCTACTTTAATTCTAGTATTTTATCACATGTATAACCAATTAATTCTAGCATCTTAACCTACTTAGTATAATCTATTGATTTTAGTATTTTAACCTATTTAGTATAACCTATTAATTTTAGTATTCACACCTATTTAATTCTAGTATTTTATTACATGTATAACTCATCTCAAGTCCTGGATTATTTCCACGTGAGAGTTTTATTTTTTACTATTATCATTATCTTGTAAACTTATTCATCTTCATAACTACTATGAGCTATATATAATTCATCCCACGCATAGGTTTGGGAACACCATATTTATTGGACATAGTGAGTTTTGTAGAATAAATATTATTATTATTATTATTTCATTTAATATCATAACTATTTAATTCCTTCAAAAAGACATTTTCTTTTTCTTCGGCAGCTATTTTTATAACGCATCTAATCTTTTTTTTTTCATGCACCCTGTGAATTCGTGTCTTGTTAACTTTTTGGAACACACTATATATAACGTTCATATTTGTTTCAACTGCAGCCTGGTATATTTGTTTGCATTTTTTGACGACAACATCTTTTTTTTCCTGATTCAGAATACAAAAGTACCTATCTACAAGATAATTCATATTTATTGTAAAATATAATAAATAAAAAACCAATACGTTCCGAAATGGATATGTTTTTCGTTTAGTTGAAATAATTTTCGTGTTTGTTTGCAATTGCTATAACGTTTAACATTCATAATATATATATACCAAGCATGGTCCTTCGAGCCGGATTTGTTCCAATTTTTTCCCAAAAAATAATTTGTCCAATGAATAATGTTTTCATCAGTTTCCGGGGTCGAACAACGTCACTTTCCATTCTGAAAATTCGCACTCTCATAATTGCCCAGGTTTTTTTATAGTGTATACATTAATAGCATATTAAATTAAAGTGAATAAGAAACAGACTTACATAATTTATAATGAACTAGTCATACGATTAATTACTTTCAACTGCAAAGAAAACCTTGCAAGCTATATAATTATCGGCCACCTGTTACTATAAAATATATTCCAAGAATCATTTTGAGAGGGCGGATGTAAGATATATATAGAGTGTAACTGAAGGATGGATCAAGAGGAAATAAGGAGGTACAGAAATTTGTATTTTCCACTGAATTGGTGATTTCCAAACGCCAACTGAAGAAAAAGCATATTTCTAATTATAGAGGATGTTTCATAATTGAATGCTGATCCTAAAAGGCGATAATCCTTGGATGATTTCAAGAAAAATTCTTCATATGAACATAGATCCACAACCGCTTTATTTATGAGATACAGGATGTTGAATTAAAAAAAACAGTTCTTCCCCAATATCTTTGAAACCGCGTTGGCTTTTTATTTTAATTTTGGTATATGCAAAGTACGCATGAAAATATATTTTTTCCATGACAAAGGATTCCTTGATTTTCATCAGTGGCGTCCCTTTAACATGCCCTGTCATATTTTTGATCAAAATAATTATACGCCAGTGTCCCTTTTCCAAATAAATATTATTTTTGTGATTATCCTCTATCTTCCCATAAAAATGGTCTCCTGGCTTTTCATCGTCCGGCAAACGGTTTTTGAGTTAGAAAATAAAATGCATTCATTCGCTTGTCCCTATGCGAAATCAGCCGTTGAAGAGTAGTAGGATTGATTATCTTTTGGGCTAGAAACATCTAGTATGATAAAAACACATTTCGTTGTTTTCAACATAAACAATTTTGACACTCCTTTAGCTAGATACGTGATATTATTTACGTTATGAAAACATGTTTATTAAAAAAACATGGTAAATTTTACAAATACTGAATTAGCAGACATACATTACTTGTATGGGCTTGCTGACGGGAACGCATATGAAGCCAGGCGACTGTATCAAAAGCGCTTCCCAAATAAATGGTTCCTGATGCTCGAACGATTTCAAGCACCCACAGAAAGTTATGTGAAACAGAAAGTTATGTGAAACTGGAAGTTTTGAGCCAAATCATCACTTGAAAGGAGCACATCGGACTACAAGAACTCCAGCAATTGAGGTAGCTGTTTTAAATTCAGTTGACGAAAATCCTGAAATAAGTACGAGGCAAGTTGCCAATAATTTGAATATCGCCCACATTCTAGTATGGAGGATTCTTCATGATTATTTATTACATCCCTATCACATTCAACGGGTTCAGGCTCTACTTCTTCGAGACTTTCCATAACTAGTGAATTTCTGCCAACAGTTTCTCCAAAAAGTTACCGAAAATTCTTTATTTGACAGGGCAATTTCATTCACGGACGAAGCTAGTTTTACTAAAAACAGTATCAGAAATTTTTATAATAATCATTTTTGAGCCGAGGAAAATCCGCATATAATCGTGGAATCTCATCACCAGGAAGCAGTTCTCATTAAATGACTGGGCTGGTGTCAAGCCCTGTAATTACAGAAAAACTTTCTTCCCTACAAAACAACATAATATTCTTAAATAAGAACGTGATAGCTAGAAAAGTTCAATAGGTTTCACACGCTTGACTGAAAACTGATATAATATATGCTCGTAAAAACATATTTCATCCTTGGAAGACAATTAAATGCACTTAAAAATAATTATCAAGAAATAACCCTTGTACACCGGATTCATAAATAACTCATCTAGGAAAAATTAACGATGGTAAACAAGATTATTGATTCCACTTTGTTGACATCGCAGAGCGATATCAAATATCATAAAACTTTGTTTATGGAATCATAACAACCGAAAAACGCGATATATCTATAGATAATTGACAGCCATTAAAAATTTACTCATTAAAACTTCATCATATTTATTCATGCGTATAGGATAAAAACAAAGCTTAACTATTGTTGAAGATAATTATAATTGGTACTCGCGCCTAGACCAATTATCACGTGATTCGATAACGGGTTATAAAAGCGCGAGTTTTCATATCAAGAAAAATCAATCGGGGTTCAACAGTGAACCAAAGAACATATAATCTCAAAGTAAGGTTAGAATTCATTCGGCCACAACATAGTTAAATAATAACGAGAAGTGTACAAGTATATCGTCATGTAGTGAACTTCAGAAACCATCAAACTAAGCAACTGCAAACCAAATCAAACCAAGTATTGAACGCTCCAAGTAAACGGTAGAGTTTTCCAAAAATTATCTATTTTTGTCAACGCTTCCAGAACCGAGTTCAGTCAGTGGGAAAACCGCAACTCCATAGTTCACGATCTCTTAGACAAACCATAGCCATATCGCGCTATACTAATATCCCGGGCGAATAAAATAAAATAACCAATTGACGCGGAATTAATCGAAATAATAATAAAATCAAAACTAATTGTCGCTTAGAAACGTACTCCAGTGAATAAGTGTGAAACAGGGTGAGTCCAATGTTTGTTTTCTGTATTCATGCTTATGGCAAACTCAACCCTTTATAATGTGCATGTGTCTGTAAAAATATCTCCATAGTTTCAAGTTAACAAAGATCTCAAAAGAGAATTATTTCTAGCCGTTTGTGGCAATTGATTTCAAGATTGCTTTTAGTAAAATTATTTCGATTTTGTAGCCAACTGTAAAATTAACTGCCAATAAGCTACACTCGTTTTCGTTGTATGAATATTGTTTCATATTATTCGTCTATAGAACGAATGAAATAATTGTGTCATATTTTACTAAATATATATGTACATTCTTACTATTTTTATGAGTGCATTTTTATTATTTCTTGGTTAATTATTGTGTTTCGAATCCTTCCGAAAGGTACGTACTTCCTGGATAACAACCCACGTTCCGGTATTGAAAGAAAGGAGATTGGTATATGTCGACCGCTCCATAGATCATCTCCGGTTCGACTCTATTCAGATAGTCGATGCTTTTAATACTGCTTTGCCCAATCTAACGAATAATGTCTGGTATTACAGGTGTGGTGTGTTAATTCATAACACCCCGTAGTCCGGTCATATCACTGGAATTATTGGATCTTTTTTTTACCACGCTGATTAAATGGACATAATTATCGCCGATTTCTTGAAGATAATTTGCCAATTCTGTTGTTTCTTTTTTAGTGCCCTGGTAGTTTCATAATCGCTGGATAGGTCGTGGGGGAACAGAGTCATGGCCAGCTAGATCCCAGACTTAAACAGTCTTTATTATTTTCTTTGGGGACATCTTAAGACTTTGATACACAGTCAATCAATTCCGAGGAATAATTGCGAAACCACGTTATAGTTTCCTGTGAAGCAATAAGGAATACTCCGGGAATTTTCCAAAGAGTACGCGAGTCGATGACAAGGAGGGCTGAAGCGTGCATACTTGCAGGAGGCGGTCATTTTGAACAGTTAATTTGATTTTGGTATTTTTTGTTCATAATTGTTTTTAAAAATAAAAAATGTATTTTTATGCGTATTTATTACAAAAACTAAATAATAGTTACCATAAAATCATAAAAATCTTGCCTAGATCCTTTGGTTACCACAATTGTGAAATTAAGACTAGGAGGAAAAATCGAATAGAGACAAGCAAATTAATGTATTTTATTTTCTAAATCGAAAACCGTCCACCGGACGAAAAAAAGGTAGGAGACCATTTCTATGAGAAGATAGAGGACAATTACAAAAATAATATTCATTTGGGAAAAAACAGTGGCGTATCATTATTTTGTTCAAAAATATGACAGGGCATGTTAACAGGAACGCCACTGATAAAAATCAAGAAATTCTTTATCATGGAAAAAAGTTATTTTTATGCGTACTTTGCATGTACCAAAATTGAAGAAAAAGCCAAAGCTGTTTCAGAGATATTAAGGAAGAACTGATTTTTTTGTTAAATTTCAACATCCTGTATCTGAGAAATAAAGCGGTTGCAGACCTATGTTCATATGAATAATTTTTCTTGAAATCATCCAAGGATTATCGCTCTTTAGGATTAGCATTCAATTATGAAACATCCTGTTAATGCGAGTTAATCTGCCGCAATTAAGCGAGAAATTGGCCCTGTGACGTCACATGCTTGCTGAGGTCGGTGTTGTATATTTCTCCCAATTCTTGCCATACGTTCCCACGGCAGTCATTTGTGCTTATAGAGTAGGAAACTATGCGGTGTTCTGAAATATGATATTTAAGTAATAATTGGAATTTATTTATATTTATATAATGCTTTTTTGGGCTAAAGTTTCTGCAGAATACATTGTTTACTAGGTAGTTTAAATTTCTTTCATTACATTTCTTCCATTTATTTTTCCAGTCGACCTCGAGAATGGACTTTGTTTTCATCCTTAGTTCGACGATATTTCTCGGAAACTTTGATAGATTTCAATTACAAAAAAAATACATGATGATTCTTCGCAGGTGTATAAAGAATGAGTCAGGAATATGTAATCAAGTGATTTTATATTCAGCCGATTTGAATGCCATTCCTAGTATTACTTTTGGCTATGTTGGAGTCATTATAACTGCAAGATATGTCAGGGTGCTTTCTTTTGGAAATGTAAAACAAGTCATTAACAAGTTGAAGAACACAACGCCGCACGGCGTTCAATTTTGCATAGTTATTATAGGAGACACGTGATTACTGTCACGGATTGTGTGCAATAGGTTCGTGAAGTGTCGTTTCCTTGCATGAAATATCGGTTTAAATCCCCACCCTGTCGGCCAAGAATTTTCCCCTGCCAATTTCATCGCAACGCCATACGGCGTCGTCATGCCATAAGAAATTAATTTAATTGTATTTGCTATGTCACGCGATCTACAGTGTTTAGATTAGAAACAAGGTTCCGGTGCAGAGGGTGCATAGAAAAATATCCACTATGTCCTACCTGCTTCGAAAGATACCATGTAGCCAGAAATAATTAAAAAAATATTACTTTTTTACTCCAGAAATTGTTTATTTTGTTTCCTTGCGTTGCCAAAATTTTGTAGTTACTTTTTTTCCAAAGATACTCAGAATAATATTTTATTTTTTGAATTACGATTTTTTTTGGAAAGTATTTTATTTTAGTGCAATGTTTTTCCAAAGATACTTGTGATATTTTTTTTTGTGTTACGAATGTTATGACAGATAGTTAAAATAATATTTTAGTTTTTAAGTAACGATATTGTTTCCAAAATACTACGATAATATTTTATTTTTTAAGAGTTACAAAATTTGACAATAAAAGGAATTTTCCATGGTTTTTTATTTTATTTAAAATTTTGAAAATATCTTTCTGCAGACAACTACGTAACTTTTAGAACGCCGATAGACGTTATGTCCGTTTCGAGTAATTAGTAGTCTTAAAAACTTCAAAACCTATAAACATACACAAAATGTTTTTTTAACGAATAACATCAAAAATTCTAGGGTGTTATCTCATAATTACAAAAATGTGTCACATGCCGAACAATTTCGGATTTTCCCTGTGTCCTTCAACGAGTTAAGTAACGTTAGAAAAAAGCGTTATGCCCCCTCCATGACACTTTCTCCCATGATTTCCTGACGATAAACAAAATAACTAATAAAAAATATTTTTAAAGACAAGCTTTTATTTAAGCCGTGTACTAAAACTTATAAGATAAGTTTAAGTCATCGCTGACAATTATTTAATTATTTGTTGTTGGATTATTTGGTTTCAAAAACCTTGTCGCGCAAAGTGTTCATAAAAGTGGGTACCAATTAATTTCATTGGACAATGATTGGTTGGTAAGTAACAACTTGTCGAAGTATTGATTTTATTACAATTCGCGCGACAAGCTTTTTGAAACCAAATAATTCAACAAAAAATGATTAAATCATTGTCAGCGACTTAAACTTATTTTAACGTTTTAGTACACGGCTTAAATGAAAGCTCGTCTTTAAAAAGGTTTTTTATCAGTTATTTTTTGCTTTTTAGTTATTTCGCTTTAATCTGTTCATTTCTATTAGAGCATCGTTATTACAAGATCTCTTCCCTGTAAGTTTTGAGCTAAAAGAAATCATGATCTCCGACCCCAAAAACTCCCCCACACCAATTTTGAATAGAATCTGACCATAATCGCAAATTCGTCCGCTATTCTGAAGTCGCCAACTTGAATTTATAGATTTTGACAAATAATATATAATCTCCGAACCTGGAAACCCCCACATACCAATTTTGAATGAAATATGACCGTAATCAGAAAACTCGTCATCCATCTTGAGGCTGACATCTTGAATTCATAAATGTTGACAAAAAATACCAATTTTGAATCGAATCGGACCATAATCACAAAACTCGTCCTACATCTTGGGGCCGCCATCTCGAATTTATGAATGTCGACAAAAATTTCATGATCTCCGACCCTGGAAACCCCCACATACCAATTTTGATTCGAATCGGACCATAATCACAAAATTCGTCCGCCATCTTGGAGCCGCCATTTCGAATTTACGAATTTTGACAAAAAATTCATAATCTCCAACCCCGAAAACCCGCACATACCAATTTTGAATGAAATCGGACCATAATTACAAGTCTCGCCCGCCATCTTGGAGCCGCCATTCTGTTTTTTGCTCTAGCAAAAACTCCATAATGCACTGTCACCGGAATTATGAATACCTGCTGAATTTCAAATTAATCGGATGTCTAGAAGCCGGTCAAAATTCACTTGCAAGATTTGACCCAACGAACGAACGAATGAACGAATGAACGAATGAACGAATGAACGAATGAACTGAAATGAACGAATGAACGAATGAACGAATGAACGAATGAACGAATGAACGAATGAACGAATGAACGGATGAACGCGGTCAAAATTCACTTGCAAGATTTGACCCAACGAAGAACGAATGAACGAATGAACGAATGAACGAATGAACGAATGAACGAATGAACGAATGAACGAATGAACGAATGAACGAATGAACGAATGAACGAATGAACGAATGAACGAATGAACGAATGAACGAATGAACGAATGAACGAATGAACGAATGAACGAATGAACGAATGAACGAATGAACGAATGAACGAATGAACGAATGAACGAATGAACGAACAAACAAGTGGAACTAAATAAAACCTTGTAAAAAAGTCTATCTTCGCACTCGCCTCTCACGTTTCTTGAACGATTTTTCAATTCATCGGTTGTCAAAGGCTCTGTCTCATAATACTTTTGACTTTAGGAAAAAGTGCATTGGCGTTAGATCTGGGAAACGTGTCGGCTATTCATTTGTCTCCCCCCCCCCTTCTGCCGAATCATCTATCAGTAGGTATATATTTCATTCAAATAATCACGAACCTATCTGAAATAATGATGAGTGGCTCCATCCTGTTGGAATATTACCGATTTCAATAGTTTTTCATGATCGTAGAACGAGTTGAGGTCACTTGGATTTTTTTCCGTCTATCGATTCGTAAAACGCCATGCATGTAGGATATGCATGAAAAATTGACAACAGAAATCCAAATTCGTTTAGAAATTTATTGAAAGAATGTTATTGTTTCTTGTGTATTTTTTTAACTGTCCATAATGGGTGTCATTTGCAAATTAATGAACTGGGCAAAATTGAAATATCTAATCACTCAATACCCATCACCCATTCAGAATAGCGAATATCACCTAATTGCATGTTTGATCTCTCTTCCCTACACCCCCTAACACCCAATTCACTTATCCAAAGCCTCAAAACCTAAAAAGGGCTTAGTTGACAGTAAAGATCCCAGTTAAATCCTCATGTAAATGTAAATTAAACAAATGGATGGATCTTTGCCGAGGTGATGTATCGTTAATATGACCATTTGTAATTGAAACAGGCCCTTTATGCTCTCTCTCTATACATCCATTATACGCAGCATTTGTGTGTGTGTGTTTTGAAAACGGCCCCACTTCAATCATAGCCAGTGACGTATCCGGGAAGGACTGAAAAAAAATGAGTGCGCAGATATTACGGTTAATCTCAAAATAAATAAGTCATGTTAGAATTTAATAATATACAGGGTGTTGCCAAATAAGTGCGAAAGTGATTAGCGGGTATGTAAACAAAAGCTCTTAGGCATTTCCTTGAAAAGTTAGACGCTTCCAAAACCGACTTCTAGACGTCCGATTGATTTGAAATTTGGCAGGTGTTCATAATTCCGGTGACAATGCATCATGGAATTTTTGTTAGAGAAAAAAAAATGGCGGTTCCAAGATGGCGGACGAGATTAGTAATTATGGTCCGATTTGATTCAAAATTGGTATGTAGGGGTTTTCGGGGTCGGAGATTTTCTGTCAAAATTCATAAATTTAAGATGACGGCTCCAAGATGGCGAACGAGTTTTGGGATTGATGTCCCATTCGATTCAAAATTGGTAGTTGTGGATTTTCGGGGTCGGAGATTACGAAATTTCTGTCAAAATTCATAAATTTGAGATGGCGGCCCCAAGATGGAGGACGAGTTTTTTAATTGTGGTCATATTTTATTCAAAATCGGTATGTGGGGATTTTCAGGTGCGGGATTATAAATTTTTGTCAAAATCTATAAATTTAAGATGGCGACTTCAGGATGGCGGACGAGTTTTGTGATTATGGCCAGGTTCCACCTAGTATTGAAACTGTCATAGACAAAGAAGGACGTCGTCTGACGTTCACTTGCAATAAAATTGGTAAAAAGTGCGCGAAAAATTCTGAAATTTGGAGTGTCGTCTAATGTGTTGTGAAAGTTTCTGAAAACGTTCAAAAACCATTAAAACAATATCTAAAGAGTAAGTAACTCACTGTAACTCATTATAAGGTGCATATCACTGCCCAGAAGCGATTAGTCAGGGTACTCATCCAAAAATATTTAAGCATAATATATAATAACAGTTTGCTAAAAAAAAATTTTTAACAAAAAATTAAACCGACGAAAAAATCAACTGAAAAGCAAAAAATAAAATAAAACTTCTTAGTCTGAATGATAATTGAGCTCCTAAACTAATGTAAGTAACTGATTTTGAGTCGGCGCCAAACAAACAATTATCGAAGATCATTATCTATGAAAGAAGTCATCAAAACGCAGCCGTGCATCTCGCTGCCATCATTTTACGCTTCACCTAATTCAATTGCTAGTTTGTTTGGCGCCGACTCAAAATCAGTTACTTACTTTAGTTTAGGAGCTCAATTATCATTTAGACTAAGAAGGTATATTTTATTTTTTGCTTCTCAGTTGATTTTTTCGTCGGTTTAATTTTTTAGTTTTTAGTTCCGTATTTCGTCGGTTTAATTTTTTGTTAAAAAGTTTTTATTTTTCAATTTTCTGTGGCTAAAATCTACCAATTACTACCTACTTGTTTTTTGATTACTTCCAAACTACTTACTTACCCACCTTACTTCAACTATTACCAGTTAAATAATATGATTATCTACTTTTACTATTTGTTGTAATATAAATTATTTTCGTTGTTCTGGTTAGTTCATTTCATTACTTTGTATATCATTCCATCCTCTCATAAAATATACTGATTTTGACGGAACAAGAATAATGTCAGTAGCGATCTGTCATTGTCAACTACGTATGTTGTGCCGATGTTCACTAGTGAAAATCAATTATCCCCTTTTTTCTACCCGTAAGGGTGGCTTATTCCTTTCGAAATCCAAATATAAGGTATACCCTATCTATTAAAAAAAGAATCATCCAAATCGAAGAACCCAGTACAAAGTTATGCCTGATAGACTCGGTTAACGGACCAGAATTCAGAGGGTCAGTGATCAATATCTTGTAGATTCAAATGGGACCAAATTCGAAGTACACCCTATCCACTGAAAAAAGAATTATCGGAATCGGACGCCTCAGTAGAAAGTTATGCGTGATAATACATAAAAAAATATGATGGAAAAACATAAAATATACGGGTCGAATAGTGAACCTCCTCCTTTTTGGTTTCGTCGGTTAAAAATGACAGAAAATGAGGAAATAACAATCCAACAAGTGTTCAAAGAGATAGTACTTAGCAAAAATGAACTGAAAAGCGCAATTCAGGCAAGCGAACCAAGAGTAAGACTTGATTTGGAAACTTTGAAGTATAAAGTCTCATCCTTAGAAAACGAAAACCCGGAGCTGAAGAAAAATTACGAATTACTAGGGAGAACTTCGAAAAAGAACAACTTGCTCATTTTTGGATTGAGGAAACCAGCCGAAGTCACTCCTGATATAATCTGCAGGGAAATAAAAAAGCTCCTTGAAGTAGACTTAATTAAACAGACATAAACGACATTTTTTCTCTTGACCGTTCAACCAATTGTCCCGAAAAGGTAGAATTGATATCCCATCTAAAAAAAACGAATACTTCAAAACTGCAAAAAGTTGAGAGGTTCAAACGTATATAATGTCAATGATTTGACAGAACTACAGAGAGGAAAACAAAATACTACGGAAACACTTGAAAACAGCTACAGAGACTGTATGCAACGTGGCATATATTAGAGGAAATAAATTAATTGTCAACAATATTGAATATACCATCGAAGAACTGGAACCGAATGGGGAAGAAGAAGAAGAATACCCAAACAAACACAAGGCTCACAGTGCACCACCAACACCAGGCACTCAAAACCAACGGAAATACTCGCCAGAAATGGAACTTAACTATCATCCAAACACCCCAATTGAAATAGAAACATCAGCAAGCCTTGCACTAAAACGTATAAAAAAAAGCTTGTCCCGCGAAGTGTTCATAAAAGTAGGTACCAATCAGTTTCATTGAACAATGATTGGTTGGTAAGTAACAACTTGTCGAAGTATTAATTAAAATTAATTTCATTACAACAAAAAATAATTAAATCATTGTCAGCGATGACTTAAACTCATTTTATACTTTTCAGTACTCGGCTTAAATAAAAGCTTGTCTTTAAAAAGTTTTTTTATTAGTTATTTTATTTTTCTTGAAATTGCTGAAGAGTTAAAGGAATGTGTAGCTACGAAAACATTTATAATTTGTTCAGAAAATGGATGGATACAAAGAACCGTACTCAATACATACATATATGACCATCTGACAGTTGACTGTATAATCTGGTAAAAAAACAGCAATCCTCCCCAGAAGTGAATTCGGTCTACGCTACTGATCACGAGGCGAACCCTTCTGTTAATCGCGCATTCAATTGTCATCGTCAAAGGAAAGGGGTTTTCAGACAAACAATTTTACAACGGGCTTTTCATATGGAATAATTGTAATTTTGGTTTTTAATGCACAGAGAGCAGCTTTACTTACTGTTGGAGATTGACATGTTTTATGTGCTGCTGCACGATATGATTCGCCTGTTAGATTGGAAGTTTGATCACGATGCATTTACAGGGTGAAGCAAACATTATCTTTTTATTTATTACAAGCTTTTATTTAACTTCACATTTGTATGTATGTGTAGTTCAAATCTCGAAAGTGAATTTTGACACACTTCTAGTCATAGACAAGATATATACTGATATTCGCTGTGTGCATTAGGCTGGAGGGGATGATGAAAATATGACAGCGCCCATGGTGGCAGAAGTAGGTAATGATCCTGGCAATCACAAGTACAAGCTGAAAACTTTCAGTTTCTGAGGTCTCCCCGTTTATTCACAAATCACTTAAAAATATTGTACCATACTTCAGATGAATAAACATTATTATTATCTATTGCTGTGTAGTCGATTGCAAAAATAGTACCTACGTCTAAATTTTATACATTTTCAACTGCATCAAAAACTGCAGCAAAGAGATAAGTGTTCTGTTATTCCACGATATTTCAATCTCTAATTCCGGGACGTGAGGTTTTCATTCGATAAATATTTGAGATGTATCCGGTTTCTATTTGATCGTCTAGAAGTGGATAGTAAAAGTATTAACCAAGTTCCGTGGGACGGTGTTAGCCAGTGATGAATAGCAAATAGCGACTTAAACTGCGAGTTCGGAAACGCCTGGACAGTGTTGTAAACTGATCAATCAGCCTTATGAACAGAGGACAGATATACTTTTGATGTCTTTCCGAGTTGTCTATCAGACACGGCATTCTAGCAGGACAAAGTACCTCGCAGAGGATTATTAATTTGTGTTTTAATTTTCACGAACTGGTTTCGGTTAGAAAAGCAATTGGCCTTACATGTGAACTAATGTTAAATTTAATGCAGTTCGAGTACTAAGAGTAAACATCGTTACTTGTACTGTATAAGCAATACCCAATTTTTTGTTGACAATTGTACGTGTTAGAGAGTGTTGAACGTGTTTGTATTATTCAGGGGCCGTTCAACGTTCTTACATCCTTGCAAGGGTAAAAGTGGGAACCTATATTCAGGTACAATTGTGAACCTCATTCCTTTTCTGATTATTATATTATTTGAGAATTTCATTAAATAGTTTTGCGATGAATCTGATGTTATTTAGTGGTTTACTTTTTTAATTTGTTAAACTACTTGGCTCCCTCACTTTTTTATGTTCTCGAGAGCTTATTAACCTGCGACCTTAATAAACTAACGAACAAACACATTACTTGCCGTACCTACAAGTACACAGAAGTAGCTAGCATTACTTTATGATATTCAAAATATCATAACTTTTACACGGATAACCTCCAAATGCGGTGAACTATCGTATCAATACACATATTTTTTATCATTTACTTACTTTTTACTTTGACAGAAAAAAACTTCGATTCATCTGGAACTGGTCGTGAGCACAAAATTGTTACATCGTGGTAGATTATTTAGAAATTGTTAAAAAAATTAAATTGTTACATAGTGAGTATTGGAAATAAAACAGGAAAACTTCAGCTATCGAGTCACTAGAGGGCATTGCCAGTTTTGCACACAGCGATAACTCAATGTCAAAATTTCCCGACAGATTGCAGCGCAATCTACGTGGTTGGAGTCATGAACCACTCAATAGGCGGCAATTTTTGAATTCGACTCATGAAAATAAATTACGAGACCACCGTACTGTACTCAGCCAAGGAAACCTTTCTGCCGAGAACCCTCGACTACCGTTCTTTTATGTGGTATTGAGGATTCCTCAACACAAAGGATTTCTCAGCATATTGTTGTGCAAACAGGCAATATTCAATCAAAATGACAAACTCAGCTATCACCGTGTTGAAAACTCAAACCAGCGACTGATGGATTTTTCTCTGAAGAAAGAATATTGAACGTGATAAGCTGAAAAATCCCTCCTCATTATATCCGGTGTGCTTGGTAATGGAAATATTTAAAAAAATTGTTTGAAAAAGATAGCATATGTATGAAAATTGTAGATATGATCACTTTATCGTACGCTTATCACTAACACCCCTGAATGCACCATTTGATGATAAGTTACCATCATCAATGTGTGAACTACATTAATGTATTATTACATACAGTGCCTCTCAAAAGTCCTCTCCCCCCCTCTTATTTTTGGAACGATTATACTTAAACAAGTGAAATTTGGAAACTGAATATTAAAGGTTGTAAACTTCCCTACTAGTGATGATAGATAACGAAATCGTCAAAGATGACGTCACAAGGCCATTGTGACCATTAATTTCAAATGGAACCCTACGGCAAGCGACACCTCTTTTAAAAGGTATCGAAAGAACCTATTCAATGATACTAATTTTGTTTATGTTTATGGCAGTTTTGGCAACTCGCTTTTGAAAAACGCAAAGCTGTGATGAATTAAATCAGTTATTACTAAAATTCCAAATTCAAGTTCCGCATCTGGATAGTTGTCAAATAAGCTGACGTTTTTGTTAGTCTCCCTAATTCGACGTTTTTGTAATTGGGCAAGTTTTTTAATAATTTGTGTATTGTTGATCGAACGTTTAACTGTTTTAGCAGCATTTGGTACTTTTAATATTTTTGTACATTTTAATAATTTGTTAAACTGTTGTGAGCCGAACGTTTAAGTGCTTCAAGAAGCGAAATGGTACGTGCTTTAGGTGATAAAGTAGCAGCGATCCTAATTCTTGGTGAAACTGGACAAAATATTCATGCAGCAGAACGCATTTTTAATGAGAGGTTTCTCGATCGCCCCGTTTCGAGGAGCTTCTTCGTAAGTTTGAAACAACGGGTTGTATTAATGATACGAAACTATTTGGCAGACCACAAATTTCTGATGAGAAAAAAATTGATATACTGGCAGAAGTAATAGTTAATCCTACTTCTTCAACAACTAACGTTGCATCTACCTGTGAAGTCAGTCGAAGTACAGTACACAGGGTGTTGAAAAAAAACAAATTTCATCCATACAAATTAAAAATGGTTCATCAACTCTCAGACGACGACCCAGACCAAAGACTAGAATCTTGTGAAAATATGGAAACTAAAATTAAACAACAGCCAGACTATGTCAAAACAATTTGTTTTAGTGACGAAAGTACTTTCTATCTGAATGGAAATGTAAATACACAGAATGTGAGGTATTGGAGTGACGCAAATCCTCACCTGTTTCGTGAAACACATACCCAATTTCCCCAGAAGGTGAATGTTTGGGCAGCTATCGTGGGAAACCACATCGTTGGGCCTCTTTTTTTAAATACTAATTTAACTGGTGAGGTTTATCTGGAGCTGTTGCAAAACGCAATAGAACCGTTAATCCTTGAAATTTTGGAAGATAATCCAGATGAATTCGGCAATTTGGAAATAACATTCCAACAGGATGGTGCTCCTCCACACTATTACGGTGCAGTAAGACGGTATTTGGATGAGGAGTATCGTGGTAGATGGATTGGACGACGAGGTTTAACGGAATGGCCAGTTCGATCACCGGACCTCACACCTTTGGACTTTTTCCTGTGGGGGTACCTTAAATCGAAGGTTTACGCCACTGAACCTGACAATATTGACGTTTCAAAATAACGTATTGTTGCAGAATGTGAGGCTGTTAAAAATAGGATATTTCACCGTCAGGAAGTAAATGGAGGTCACTTCGAGCAATTTCTTTAAGTAGATACCGATTCTTAAATCTGTAAATAATATCATACTGAATGGAATTTAAATTTTAATGTTTACTAATGAGCCATTAAAACTGCCATAAACACAAACAAAATTAGTATCATTGAATAGGTTTTTTCGATACCTTTCAAAAGAGGTGTCGCTTGCCGTAGGGTTCCATTTAAAATTACACAATGGCCTTGTGACGTCATCTTTGACGATTTCGTCATCTATCATCACTAGTAGGGAAGTTTACAATCTTTAATATTCAGTTTCCAAATTTCACTTGTTTATGTATAATCGTTCCAAAAATAAGAGGGGCGGAGGGGACTTTTGAGAAGCACTGTATAATTAGTGCAGCACCCATCGAAATGTTAATTCAGGAGTGATAGTGAAATACATACTTATGTGCAATTAACAGGAAAGCGATGCATATTGACATTATTTCCATTTTTATCACAGGAAGGCACGTAACAATAAAATACCATTTTGATTGAATACTTCTTCAAAAATCAAACTGAAAAATTATTAATTGTGGAAGATGACAAATCGTGAATGACAGTAACGGAGCCCCCCCCCCCCCTTCCGCGATTGCGTTTTGGTCATTTCAGTCAATCTCAGCACCCCCATACGGTTTGTAGTCGACACTACATCGTGTATGACCTTGATCATATGAGACGATACACCGTGCTTCTAGTTGTCCGATTAACGTGAAATTCAGCAGGTGTTCATAATTCCGGTGACAATACATTATGGAATTTTTGCTGGAGGAAAAAGAAAATGGAGGCTCCAATATGGCGGACTAGTTTTGTGATTATGGTTCGGTGCTATTCAAAATTGGTATGTGGTGGTTTTCGGGGACAAAGATCACTAATTTTTTGTCAAAATTCATAAATTCAAGATGGCGGCTCCCATATGACGACGAGTTTTGTGGTTATAGCCCGATTCCAATAAAAATTGGTATGTGGGATTTTTTGGGACCGGAGATAATTTTTTTGTCAAATCCATGAATTCAATATGGCAGCTCCAAGATGGCGACGAGTTTTATGAATATAGCCCGATTCCATTCAAAATTGGTGTGTGGGGGTTTTTGTGGTCGGACATCATGATGTTTTTGTCAAAATTCATTAATTCAAGAACAAGTTTGTAAGCATTGTTTATCATTTATATGCATTTGTTTATAAAAACCGATGGTTATTTTTTATTTTTCGATCTTTCATGACATATATCTTATTACCTATTGATGATACAGCAATAGACCTCCAAGTTTATTGAATGATAAAATATTTAATATTTATATTTATATTATGGACCAAACCAATCTCTAATAGTAAAAAAATACATGCATTTCTATGAACAATCATTTGATAAGATTATTATTTATTATTCATCCTACGTATATTAATTTTTAAATAGGTAACCCCATTTTAAAAAGAAAGAAACGAAAAGACTATGGCGGTTCAAGGAAACTAGATGGCTGTGATGTAGATATAATTCGAAGAACAATATATGCCTTGTATAAAGAGCAAATTGTGGCTACATTAGATATTTTAATGCAACGGCTCAAAAAGAATGAAACTGGTATCCAGTTGAAAAGGGAAACATTCTCAATTAAAAAAGATTTTTCTGTGAATTGAAAAATCCAGATGAAAATGAAGTAATTTTTTTGAATTCTAAAGAAAACAACTACTTCCCGGCTAAAGCCAGCTGGACATTGAACTACATCTGATAGATATTCTGAAAAAGCCCTAACTCAAAAGAAAAAATCTGAAATTGAAAATTTGCATTTTCATTCAGATAGTTATTTGATTTTCTATTCCAGTCTTAATTAAGAACTCATAAAGATGAATGAGGCAAAGAAGAATGTTTTCCAAAAGAGAGTACTCACCAGAAATCATTCGTAACATTGACGCAGGAGAGACATCGCATTCATTAGGTTTTCAATACATTTTTGTCGACGAAAATCTATTTCACGCTTCCACGATCATCAGGAAGACCGGAAGAAATGGGGAACACATTTTCAAGAAGCAATCTCACTTTGCAAAGATGGAAAAAGTTAGAATCATTTCTTTTGGAGAGACACTTTGAAATTAGTGTTTTCTGACATTAAAACCTGTCATGGGGTATGATAGATTGATTTGTTGAAAATATAAACAGGATGTTCATAAAATCAGATGTGGAATCATCTGGGACTGAAAGATAAACTTTAGTCACTATCTTCCATCGTCAAGATAACCTCTTGTGGGGTATTCATGTTGAAAAGGGAAACATTCTCAATTAAATATTGATAGAAATATATTTTTTTTTTGTGAATTGAAAAATCCACGTTTGAAATGAAGTAATTTTTTGTGAATGTCTAATAGAAAACAACTACTTCCCCGGCTAAAGCAGATGATTCCACATCCGATTTTATGAACATCCTGTTTATATTTTCAACAAATCAATGGTATCCAGTGTTGCAAAGAGACTTTAAGGAAGACTCTTTTACAAAACGGATTTAAATTTAAAAAACTCACTGGTAGCCGAAAAATCATAATAAAAGCTGTGCGCCTTAAGAAATGGAGATTTGAATATTTATTGGCAATAAACGAATCTAGAGAATATGGTAGAACAGTAGTGTATTTGGACTAATTTTGGTTCGATCACACGATATTCCAAACAAAAGTTGGGTACTCATCTGACTTGTGCCAAACTAATGCGCCGTCTAATAAAGGAAAACGCATTACGATAATTCACGCAGGAACCGAAAATGTTTTTATACCAAATGCGTTGTCTTTATCGGCAAAGAATATTAAGGACTCTTTAGTCGATTATCATGATGATACTACAGCCGAATTACTTGAAGGCTGGTTCCAAAATAAACTCATACCAAATATTCCACTCAACAGTATTATCGTCATGGACTAGATAAAGCACCATGTTCAAATGACACCAAAGCTACTATACAATAATATACAGTGCTAGTCAAAAGTCCCCTCCCCCCCTCGTATCTTTTGAACGGGTATACTTATAATGATGAAATTTGGAGGGTGGAAATAAACGGATGTAGGCTTCTCAACTGGTCATAACAGGTGACGCAATACCCATAAATGACGTCACAAGGCCACTGTGACCAATAATTTTAAATGGGACCCTATGGCAAGTGACAGCTCGTTTGAAAGGTATTGAAAATACCTATACAGTCATACCAATTTTGTTTGGGTTTAAATTTTAAAGTACGCCTCTGGTTAATTGTCAAAAAGGTTGACGTTTTTGAATTCTCTACTTGTCAAAAGTGTTTATACCTTGAAAATTTACCTAAGTTATTGTTTAACGAGACGTTTAAGTGTTTACATAGGCAAAATGGTACGTACTGTAGCCGACAAAGCTATCTTAATAATTGGTTAATAATTTTGAACACTTATTATAAGAACTGGTTCTTAAATCTTTATTAATTAAATGCGAAACTATAATTTTCGTATTTCTTCAATTTATCAATCAAAATCAGCCGAAACCCAAACAAAATTGGTATGACTGAATAGGTATTTTCAATACCTTTCAAACGAGCTGTCACTTGCCATAGGGTCCCATTTAAAATTATTGGTCACAGTGGCCTTGTGACGTCATTTATGACTATTGCGTCACCTGTTATGACCAGTTGAGAAGCCTACCTCCGTTTAATTCCACCCTCCAAATTTCATTATTATAAGTATACCCGTTCAAAAGATACGAGGGGGGGAGGGGACTTTTGACTAGCACTGTATGTTAAATAATGATATGTACTATGAGGAAAAGTACACAAAAAACAGTTACTAGAAGTTTTACGCAGTTATTCGATAAAAAAGAAATATTTTTGTGATTCATTGGCTGAAAGCTTGGGAGATACGGTGCTCAGACTTCTTCCTTATCACTGTATGTTTAACCCAATTGAACATATATGGCATCAGCTTAAGTCAGCAGTTCGAAGAAATAATACATCTCCAACCTTAAGTTTCACTGTCGTCATCCAAATTGATAATAAACTTTTCTTTGGGAATTTTTTCTATATCCATATATGACTTTTCCACCTTTTTAATATATGAAACACACTTGGCCCAGCTGCTATCAGGTTTTTTAAATTAAAAGAAATCAAAATTCCTGTCTTATATTAAAGGTGGAAAAGTCATATATGGATATAGAAAAAATTCCCAAAGAAAATTCCATCATCAATTTGGAGGACGACAGTGAAAATGAAACTGATCTTCGTGAGTAATTTTGTTTATAAATACCTTTTATCGAGAAACTTTTTATAAAGTATAAAGTTTGACATTTTACATTAATTGGGTATATCATATATTATTATATAATATAATTATATATGTATATTATTATCATATATCATATATAAATAAACAATTCTCAATTATATTCAAGCGATGTTTCTTGATAATTATCTCAACCGAATATCATTATACCTACCTATAAAACAAAATTTAATGGCTAGGGCAGGTACAACTCTGCGTAGAATCCACCGCCTGCTGCTAACTCAAGTGGTTGGTGATTTACGACCTTCTTATACCGGGTGTCCCAGTATACCTATTCCAATGGATTATCTCAGCCATTTCAAAAGATAAAAATTTGAAAATTTCATGATCTCCAATTCGTTCAAGGAACCTTCAACTGAGGAAATAAAAAATTGAAAGTCACTTCCGGTTTGACCGGAAGTGACTCTGACTTTTTTATTTCAAATAGCACCCTGTATATTTTTTTCAATTTTTTATTTCTACTCAAAATTATCTTTCCAACAATGTATAACTGTATTTTACATTTGATTTGATAGAGAAAATGTCAATTGAAATTTCAAATTGAAAGAATTGCAGTAGGCTACGATATTTTGTGTAATCTTGATTTTGACTTCAATAATAATTGATAATTCATGAACAATTTTGCATTCGAGATGATGAAGAGGACGTCAAATTCCAAATTATTAGAATTGTAGTAGAACTGGAAGAATTAATAATTCTTAAATGAAAACCTTAGTGTGCCTTGGAAACATTTGAATACATTTATTTATAACTTTGACAGTTAATAATTATCAATAGTTGTGTGCGTGTCAGAGAAACCAACATTCAAGAATGAATAACCGTGAAAATGATGATAACTTCACTAATCAAGAGAAATTGGATATGATACTGATTTATGGAAAATGCGAAAATAATCGTCGGGCTGCCCTACGTGCATACAGAGAGAAATACCCTGATAGACGAATGCCAAGCGCTATGTATTTCACACGCTTGGCTTCGAATTTGGCAACAAGTGGTTCATGTCATAGAAAGCGTACTGTCTTTAGAAGAAAAAATGCTACGGACGAAGATTACACAAAATATCATAGCCTACTGCAATTCTTGCAATTTGAAATTTAAATTGACGTTTTATCCATCAAATCAAATGTAAAATACAAAGTGTGATACATCGTTGGAAAGATAATTTTGAGTAGAAGTAAAAAATTACAAAAAATATACAGGGTGCTATTTGAAATAAAAAAGTCAGAGTCACTTTCGGTCAAATCGGAAGTGACTTTCAATTTTTGTTTTTCTCAGTTGGAGGTTCCTTGAACGAATTGAAGATCATGGAATTTCCAAATTTGTATCTTTCGAAATGGCTGAGATAATCCATTGGAACAGGTATACTGGGACACCCGGTATATATATATATGGTGTGACTATAGTTGTTCGTTGGTTCTATCACTGTTTTCTTTTCTTTTTGCCGTAACTACCCAGCCACTTATATATCATAGACCTCTCTTTTCCTCTCTCTTGCCAAGTTGCCTATTTTTTGAGACAAAAACGTTTCGCTTAAGAAACGTTACACTCAACGTCGAACTTGAAATTTTACTCTTATCGTGCCCAAGAGTTTTCACTTCGAAAACGTCGATAGGGGGCGCGCTACGAGAAAAATCTATCGGAACCTCTAGTACTACTTTTACACTTACTGCACGCTTCCGAAGTTTGTACCCGTATTAGGGTGGGTATTATAAAACTATTTCGACAGATAACTAGAAGTTAACTTGTGGATGACGTCACATGTTAAAGTTAACTTCAAAATGTAGCAGTTAACTTTATCGGGTGGAACGGGTGTCGGTTAAAGTTAACTTTGTAAAAAATTGTGGTTTTCGATCGTCGACAATTCTCCTGCTCGTGTCAATATTGCATATGAGTCATATAACCTCAATTTTATTGTTTTGATTTTTCGTTTTCGCAAAATGTTAGCAAACGATATCCACGTTATTTTTGAGGAACTTTTGACCGATGATGAAGAAGATGCTGTGAATATTGTTGAAGCCCCTCGGCGACAAAGGATATTTAGGAATCGGTTAGACCATTTCACCTTGTGGAAGGAAACATAATTTAAAAACCGATTTCCACTATCAAGAGAGTCTGTACGCTTGGTAATGGGGCACATTGAAGCAAATTTACAAAGACCAACTAATAGGTCAGCATTTCTAGTACCTATTTTAATTATTGTAGAATTATACATATTTTTAGAAATCATCCTATATCGCCAGTAACACAAGTGTTGATTACACTCAGATTTTATGCAACTGGTTCATTCTTGGTAGTTGCTGGAGATTTTGGAGGTATTCACAAGTCAACTGCTAGCAGTGTTATTAGAAAGGTCACATGGGAAATTGCATTGTCATCCTCTATTTACATAAAAATGCCAGAGACTTTTTGTGTAGTGTTATTCATTTCAAGACTCTAGTGAAGTGGTGTATTTAAATCTTAAGACAATATCATTTGCGAAAACTCTCTTTGAAGGAGACAAAGTATGCTCTAAATTGCTTGCAAAAAAATCTTTTTCGGAGTTTCTGTAAGCTTAGTGAAGTCATCGGGAATTATTTTGAAGAAATGTTACACATTATTATTTGTGAATGTTCGAATTAAAAGTAAAACTAACAAAAACAGTTTTTTATTTCATTTAAAACAAACAAGATGGTGTGAAAATGTGTCCTTATCACCTAGATAAACATATATAGTCACTCTTTTTCCATACTGTATGAATAATCTTCGGTATGTCGAATAATATATCTTTTTTCTCTTCTTAAGTCTCTTTTTTTTTCTTCTCAACTCTCTTCAAAGGTTCTCTTTTTAACTTTTTTTCTTGGCCACACACACACAATAGTCAACATAATATTCACCAGGTAAACCAGAATTTCATCGAATCAACAATCACAAGAGATTCGACAAGTTTTAAGTGTACAATGGCTAAAATCATATTAACATTAATGTTTCGAAAAGTAAACAATGTGTCATCACCTAGATATACATGTTGTAGTGATATTCACTAAAATGACTTTTTAAAAATAAACTTTATTTTATACTTTGGTTACAAAAAATGATTTTGAATATGACAACTATTCGAAGTGCAAAATGGAAGTTTGAGATAGAAGTGACGTTCTTCGGTTCTTGGGATCCTCTTATAGATGCGGTGGTGCTGACTCAGAACTGCGCCTTGTTTACGGCTTCTGGAGCCCAGGTGGATAAATGCTGACTTGGCTTTGTCCTATTTGCTCTTGCAACAATGTTGCAACTGCGTTGTGGAATTACTGCGTAGAATGCCTGGATTTTTGGATATAACATACATTCCATTCCATACTGTATGAATAATTTTCGGTATGTTGAATATATCCCTTTTTTCTCTTCTTAATTCTATTTTCTTTCCTCACAACTCTCTTTGAAGGTTCTCTTTTTCACTTTTATCTTGCCCACAGACGATACAGGAGGATTTTGGGAAGGGACTGGATTTTTCTTCAAGAGCCCATCGTCTGTCTAAAAACGAGTAAAAACTCGCTCAATCCTAGATTAGTCTGCACCAGAACGTTACGTTAATTTTCTCATGGAAAATGATGAAAACTTATTCCAGTTCAACGGGATCGTTTTGCCAAGTGAAAAATTGTAGGTTACCTTGTTGCCTTCTTCTTCTTTTTATTTAAAAAATGGTACCTTTATAAAACTGACATTTTGAAGTTCAAGTTAACTTGACTGATAAAATTAAAGTTAACTTCAAAACATATTTATAATACCGGCCCTTAGTGGAACACCTTGCGCAGGTAAAAACGTCAAACTTTTCTTCTTATTTTGAAGTCAGCAACATGCTCCTAAATTTTCTACACGTACTTAAGGAACACCCTGAATATATATATATATATACAGGGCTTTTCACGATGAGCGTTAATTAGACGTTTCTGGCAAACCAGACAACGGATCAACCTGAAAAATTCACAGTATGCATGAATTAATATGATCTACACGCCTAAAATAGACGATGCGGCGTTGCCACTTCTGCTATAAAGTAGCGGTCACTTTGATTTTTCAAATGGAACACCCTGCTTTGTCAACAACTTCATGTACTATTTCCCTATCTATTTTATACTACTTACGTAATATTTCTTTTCGATTTCGTTTCTCAACAGTCTAGAATCAGTCAATTCGAAATTGATATGTACCTTAGAAAAAGTTACAATTTGTATGCATTGAGGTACTGAGTTTCTCTACCGTACAACATTGCAAATTAATATTTTTTAATAGTGTGCTTCGGAAAAATGATTGATCCAATTTTGAAACGTCAAACTTTCGTTGGTGGTTTTGACTGATTGTGATAGCAATTATAATAGAAAAATGTCAAGATTAGGTTACAGTAATGAAGATTTGTTGAATTTATAATAATTTATGGTGATGCAATAGAATTGCATGTAGAACATGCCGAGTATTTCATGAAAGATATCCACAACTTCCATGCCGAATAATAATGTGATAAATCGACTACTAAAAAACTGTAGGTTGAATGGAACCTTTTGTGACAATGGCATAACAAATTTCGTTGCCGAATACCCGAAATAGTAATAGTTTTCGCAACCTACAATTACCGGAATAAAAGCAATTCCACGCGTACCTATACTTTACCAGCGATTTCCAGTGGAAATTATCGCCAACAAAAGGTCGAGGCATTGTTGTCGAAGAAGAAGAAAAGTATCTTGCCGGAGCGATATTTTATAATAAAGCTACCACCCCCGCGGCATCCGGTCGCGTGTACCCGCTGTTCGCCGGGATCCGCTACACAATCTAGAGAGCCGCGACTCATGATGGCCGTGGGCCTTCATGGGTCCGAGAACACAGGCCTCTTGCACAGCAGACCACGACTGTCCCCTCGAGCCAAGTCATTGTGCCTCGCATTCCTTCTTCCATCGTACTCTGCCGCGCTTTGTACGTACTCGAAGAAAATTATGTAAACGAACTGAAATTGTACATTTGGAAAATCCACGACCAAAAACAGGGGATGTACCAACAGAAAAAATATTTTTTTCCAACCCTTCACGAATACCTTCAGCAAAAACGTGATTTCCGTCGCGAGTGAGAGAAATTCTCATAACGTTAACTTTCGTTTCTAGTGACGGAAGTTAAATTTATATTTTCAATCATTTCCCGCCCTCGTATATGATGTTTTGATGACTGAATTATTAATAAACAAAGACAGGAGTCATTTCTATAATAAGAATGCATTTTTTTACTTTTGTTTAATTGTTCATGATCTCCTATCACTGTTACTAAAGTCAAGTGTAACCCGAAGGCTCTTACTCTTTGGACATCAAATAAGTGGGCAACAGCCATTCACGAATTTAGAATTTTGACTGGATAAGGACAAGAGACCGGTCTTTTTTTTTTTATGTTCTGGTTCCCACGAAAAGGGATATCCTGTAATGTTCAGAGAACATCGTGGGAACCAAGGGAAAGAAGGTAGGAGTTGGTGTTCTTCTTTAATTTCTGGAGGTTGTATGCCTCGGGGAACACCTCCCTAGGCAATGAGTTCCAAAGCCTCGCTGTTCGTTGGATGAACGAGTCTTTGGAAAGTGATGTTCTGTAGGTCTCTAAAGTGACCACGAAGGGGTGTGATGACTGAACTTGACGGGTTAGTCTCGAAGAGACTGCCAAAGCAGGAACGATTGTTGATATTTCAGAAGAGCATCGCCCATGAAAATATCTATGAAATAGAGACAAATCGCCAACTTTTCTACGGTGTTCCAGACAAGTGAGCGAGTTTGTGAGCGAGGCATCACCGACGAGACGAATTGCCCTTTTTTGGACAGAATCCAATAGCCTCAGGATTTGTTTAGGTGCCGCGATCCAAATATGGGAACAGTATTCCAGGACAGGTCGGATCTGTGCCTTATAGATCATAAGCAGCTGGGTGGGGGTGAAATAGCTCTTGGCACGAAACAAAAAACCAAGTTTTTGGGATGCACTTTTGGCAATGGACCTCACGTGATTTTCCCAGGAGAGGTTATTGCTGATAGTAATACCAAGCATCGATATGGATGACTTCAGTGGTATGGTTACTCCTGACAAAGTTATGTTAGGCACAGTGAGATCAACTTTTCTAGGACGCAAATGCTAGTCTTGCAGGTTTGGCCCCAGGCGGCTGAGGCGTACAAAATGACAGGTCTGAACATCATTTTATAAATCAGAACTTTGTTTTTCAGGGAGAGTTTACTCTTCCTGTTGGTGAGTGGATATAATGTGCAGATCTTCTTTGCAATTTTGTCCTTAATAATTTTGACGTGTGGTCTCCAGGTGAGCCGGCGATCCACCGTTACCCCCAGGTACTTGACTTGTTCTGACCATCATATCTCCCTTCCAGAGACAGACACACCCCTCTCCGGGTTGTTTCTCTTACGTCCCATCGAAATTGCCTGCGTTTTGTCAGGATTCAACTGTATCTTCCACTCCAGGTACCACTGCTGGAGGTCGTTTAATGCATTCTGCAAGTAAACGACACCCATCAAGTGGTTGGCTGAAGAGGAAAGCAAAGCCGTATCGTCAGCGAATAGGGATATCTTCACGTGTTCACTCCTTGGAATATCGGATGTATAGAGGGCGTATAATAATGGAGACAACACTGCCCCCTGAGGAACGCCAGCCTCAATTTCTCTCGAACCCGAGAGAGAATTGCCGACCTTTATCTGAAATGTCCTACCCATGAGGAACGACTTGATCCACTTCACCAGGCTCCGTGACAGGTGGAAGTCAATGAGTTTGGAGAGTAAGCCCTCATGCCAAACTCTATCAAAAGCTTTACTGATATCTAACTGTATTATATGGGCACTGTTATTGACATTCAAAGATGTTATGGCGTCTTCCACCAGCCTCAGAACCTGAAGCTCGGTGGAATGAGCACGCCTAAAGCCAAACTGCTCATTCGGTAGGACATTTCTGTCCTCCACTTCTTCGTCAAGCCTTTCTAGAACGACTTTTTCAGCCAACTTAGCTGAACTGCAAAGCAGACTGATAGGTCTATAATTTTGCGGGAAGGTCGGATTTTGTCCCTCCTTTGGAATCATAACTACGATGGCATGCTTCCACCTTCGAGGGAATCTTTCAAGGCGTAGAGAATTATTGATTATATTTAGAAGTGACTGCACCTGGTTGTCCGGAAAAAACTTAATCATACGATTAGTAATTCCGTCATAATCAGGTGCTTTTTTGGGATTTAATCCTTTAATATGTGCCTTGAGTTCATCCATCGAAGCGAACGAATGACATCATGATTGGGTTCTCTTAGAGTACGACGAACCCGATCTTCCAGCAAAAGTTCTCGATCCAGATCATCATCTGGATGCTCATTCAATCTAAATTGCCTTTCCATCGAGTCTGTTTTGTTTAATTGAAAAGCAAAATAGAATCGTAAAAATACCGTGAGATTTAAAAACAATTTATATCTAGTTGCCTGGGTTTCATTAGTTTGACGTTCCTCGTTAATTGTTTAGACTTGTCAGTTTGCACTGAAAGCCTTGTTAGTTTTTCAAGTCATCATGATTTCTGATTCGGAAAGTGATTTAGATTTTCCAAATACACCACCAGAAATAGCAAATCAAGCTGAGGAAACCTCTTTGGATTTATTACCAGTAAAATCTAAAAAGAGATATGAAGAAATATACGCAAAATTCATGGATTGGAGAGTTGATAATCATGTAAATTCATTTTCGGAAACTGCGCTGCTTGCATATTTTGGATAGTTGTCAAAAATGCTGTATGGGGTCGGCTTTAGAATAGCCCCATGGTAAATCCTGCCTGTCGTAAGAGGCGACTAAAAGGATAACCGTAGGTGGAAGATGGTCTCATCGCCCGGTGAAATACCACCATATCGACTTTGTGTGCTGTGAAGTGGATCATTCCATGTTTCAGTGTTCGGTCGATACTTTCCGGTCTCCCTCTTTCCTTTTCCCCAATTTTTCCTTTATTTTCAGGTGCATCCTAATAGTAATAATGATGAAGTCTCCTAGAGTAAAACACTCCGGAAGCAAAATACCTCTCCATTCGGGTTTCCGGGCGAGAGGTACTCGAGGGGACTCAACATTAAAGATTAATTTTTGCAACATCCGCGGACTCAACAAGAACATCAATGACGTCCACCATCACCTACAGACGAAAAAACGGGTATTCTGGATCTAACAGAAACACAAGTAAATTCGTCCACCAACAAGGTCCATATGCTTTGTCCTGGTTACGAACTCCATTCTCGATTCAGGTTCAAAGGTGGAGTCTGCCTTTACGCTAAGGCTAACCTTTCATGCCAGCGTGAAGAGAGTTTGGAACCGAAAGACTTTGATGTGATGTGGTTCAAGCTATCTGATACCAAACTGACTAAGTTCCTCTGCTGCCTTTACCTATCACCTAATGAACCTTCATATAACGACCTCTTTGAGTTTTTATCACTCAAACTAGACCACATTCAGGAGAACCATCCAACAGCTGAACGCATAATCATGGGAGACTTTAATGTACATAACGCTGCCTGGCTCAAATTCTCTAACAAAACAGATGATGCGGGTCGTCAAGCCGAGGCCTTCGCCATCACTCATGGTCTAGAACAACTGGTCGAGCTACCAACCCGCATCCCTGATGTCAACAACCAGTCTGCCAATACACTAGATCTTTTCCTCACCACCAATCCTGACCCGTATAGAATAGAAGTTTGTGCCCCACTTGGAAACTCTGATCACACTCTCATCTCCACAACATGCTCTTTCCATTTACCATCGAGCTGCACAATACCACCCCGTCTCAAGTGGCATTACAATTCGGCCGACTGGGAAGGTCTTCGTATGTTTTTCTCAGCGTTTCCATGGAAGAGAGTTTGTTTCTCTTCAGTAGATCCAACACGATGTGCTGAGGCAATTTCTGAAATCATCATGTTGGGGATGCAAACTTACATACCGAATACCGAAAGAAGAACATCATTCGATAAGACCTGGTTTAACAGAAACTGCTCTAGAGCTGTGGCTTCCAAACAGGCAGCATACCATCGATGGCTAAAAAATCCGGGCCCTGAGACCAGAGCAGCATGTGTCGAGGCTAGAGGCTTATGCAAAGAGACAATAGAATGCTCAAAAGATGCCCACAATACCAAAATAAGATCAAAACTTGCTGAATGTCCTAACGGATCCCGTTCATTTTGGTCTTTCGCCAAAGCTGTGGGAAGAAACTTCACTTCCAGCTCATTTCCTCCTCTAACCAAAGAAGATGGAACACTAGCAACGACTGCCCAGGAAAAAGCCAATATCTTTGCGCACCTATTTGCTGGAAATTCCACTCTGGATTCATCGGGAAAAAAACCCCCGAACATTACACCTATAGACAGTCACATGCCCGAGATCACCTTTCGCCAACGTACTATCAGAAAGATTTTGCTGGGTCTCAACACCAACAAAGCCTGTGGATCTGACGGAATCCCGCCGATTGTTCTCAAGAAATGTGAACACCTGTTCTTTGCAAGTTGTTCAACCACTCTTACAATTTGGGGGTATTTCCGTCCAATTGGAAAATTGCAAGAGTACAGCCAGTCCCTAAAAAAGGCAAAAAGGCCCTACCTAGCAACTACAGACCTATCGCACTGTTATCTATTATTTCAAAGGTCATGGAAAAAGCCATCAACATCGAGCTCATGAAATATCTGGAAGACTCAGGAATTGTCAACGATAGGCAATATGGCTTCCGCCATCAGAGATCAACTGGTGACCTGCTCGCTTACGTCTCACATATATGGCAGCTATCTATTGAAAAGTATGGAGAAACTTCAGCTGTGGCATTAGATATATCCAAGGCGTTCGATCGAGTTTGGCACCAGGGACTCCTCGCCAAGCTTCCGTCTTATGGCTTGCCCCCTCAGCTGTGTTCTCTGCTTGCTAGTTTTCTCTCAAACAGGTCTCTCCATGTAGTGGTCGATGGAGTTTCATCTGACACTCTACTCATAAATGCTGGTGTTCCGCAAGGATTTATTCTCGCACCAACACTATTTCTACTTCACATCAACGACCTGTTGAAAGCAACTTGATTCCACATCTGATTTTATGAACATACTGTTCATATTTTCAAATAAATCGACGTCGTTCTCTTCTTAACGTAAACAGATTATAGTTGATATTATAAGAAATAAAGGCACAAAGTCATCTTCACAAAGGAATCAATATAAACTGAAACACAATTGGTAGGACCACAAGCGAAAAACAACTACTTTCCTGGCAAATACCACGGAGAACATTGAATGATATTCACCTGAAAATCTATGCAAACTTCCATAGAAATGGAAATTGATTGCAATTGTTTTCTTTCTGATAAGCTCGATTATGTTTAATTCATGTCGGGTCGGAGGTTTGACTATATCAATAAAATAATGTGGTGGCACTTCAAAATGCCGAATTCGCTCGGAGCACGCCGTCGTACTTCTTTAGCTTGCCGCACTTTATGCATTACGGCGATGGGGCACTTTATTCTCTCCGAGTCCGCCTATGCACACAGCAGATAACAGCGAATATCTATTCATATTCTACACGAATGCAATTATGGGAAAAAGAAGCGGGGACAGCGGACACAGATATGCTGTTATTGTATGGGGGCCCAACGCCCACTCAGGTCGCCCCAAACAGCTATTGTCATTGTTCGTCGTCGTTTGTTGTGTCCTGAAAATATCGAGAAAATGCAATATCTACGTAGAGTAATTCCTCTGGATCCCATTGGAAATTAGTGAAAAATCTATCGATAATTTGGAAGCATTTATTTTCTTTGCAATTCACAAGAAAGAATTAGAAGTTTAATAATGAATTACTGAGTTGAGTCTACAGCTTCCTGAAGAGACGAAAGCAGATGAAGATAAGCAATTTTGTTTCAGAAGAAACTATGGTATCTGAAGTGCCCCAAGGAGTCCATTGTTATCCTTTTTTCAAATTGGTTTGTTAACAATCTTGGTAATTCAATTGTGAACAGTTCGCTCATCATGTTTGCGGATATTGTTTTTATGTTATTATTAAATACAGGCTCTTTAAAGTTTATATTTTAACAGTATACAGGGTGAGTCAGAATAAGACCGACAAACTCCGACTACAGATTCCTCACCTCATTTCGAGGTGAGAAGTTGCTATCAAGGTATGTCCTAAAATGCATCGCCTCTGAGATACAGGGTGTCGAATGTACGAAAAAAATTTAGATTTAATTTGTTTTCTCCAACATTGATGAAGGAAAAAATTTGAAACTTGGTAGGTACTTACTATTTTAAACACTGTGGAATAAGGTGTTTTTGTTAAAGAAGCACTTTCTTGCACAGCTTGATCCTTGGACATTCCACGTTCCAGAAGGGAAGTATAAAGATTTAATATAATTTGTTTCCCATGAGGGTGTAACATTTGCCGACTAGTGGTACTACGACCACCAGTTGAAATATACCAGCTTCAGGATAAGCCCATGAACGCCACATTTTTCACGACACAAAAATCGAATAGACACTTTGAAGTAGACACAACTGTCACAACGGAATATTAGATAGGTAATGACTTAATGTTGTTTAACTTTCCTCCTTTTTTTTCTGAAATTGGAAAGCGGTCAGTTCTCAAAACAGTCTTGTTTTCCAAATCTGGTAGGTAATTTATTTTGTAACCGTAAATAGACCATTATCGCTATAATCTCGTTAATAGTCCATTTGTAGATACTGAAAGTCTGGTGGCCAGGTAAGTAAATTTTATTATTTACACACATTTAAACATATCCTTACCAAGGGTTCTAAATCAACCTTACGAGATTTTTTATTATCAAATAAATTTAAATACAAAACTGTCAACAAAAGCCAAAAATAATGGAGAGCCCACTATTATTAAAATGCCAAACTATTTCATGAGATATTTTAATCCTGACCTGGGAATCTTTTAAAGGACACACACTTTTATTGCTCATCTATATTTGGAACAATAGGTAATAATGAGAGTCGTCGGCTAATATTGATTTACGACCTTCTTAGATTTCTGGCGCGACCATACCAAAGGCAGAGAAAAGATCCATTTCCGGCACTGCTAGCCCCCAAAGGTAGGCCGGAGGCTTCATCAGTTTGTTTTTTTATTATTAATTTGTATTCAAATACACATTTTTTTATATTCAACACCATCGCTGAAAACAAAATAATATGACATAAAAATTGAAAGGGTACAAGATGGAGGTTATTCTTAAGTGAAGATACAATGTTATTTTATAGTTTTTATTTTATTTTAGAAGTACGTACTTAAGTCAAAACTAATGGCCTGGCTTATGAACAAACCCCGGATTGAAATACACAGAACATGACTGACATAAAAAATAATTAGAATTACAATAACTATTAAACAATTCTGTAAATATAATTAGATGTAAGTTTATTGTACATATATATTTTTATACTTTCGAATATATCATATTTCAATACTTCACATTCAACATTTCACTTTCTAATATTTCACATTTTAATAGATACTTTCAAACCTTTCAAAAAATCACATTCTCAAACTTGTAACAGTATATTTTCAAATTTCTACATATTATATATTTTAGTTGTCAAAACCATTTTACATTTTATATAATAATAATAATTAATTGCATAAATATATGTAAACAACTGAGTTACATTTAGTTTAATTATTACTGTGATACCTAATGGAATTTCGTTGAAGAATATACCTAAGTTTTTTATTGCAATAAACAGAAACCCAAAGAAACCATGGATGATTAATGGTTGTATATTGATATTTATACCTACTACAATAATGGTAGATATTTGGTGTTTGATGAAACAGTACCTAACACGTGAGATTTGATAACTTGTACAACGGTAGTTTCTTCTCACATAAAAAATTAGGAATTGCGGTAGATTTAAAAGTATAATAGTATATAAATATGAATCATATAAGGTTGTGCAAAATATAATATGTAAATATGTAAAATTATGAAAATGTAGGAAAGCAAAATGTGAAGAGTTTGAAGAAAAAAAGATAAGCAAGAAAGGGTTTGAATAAGGAAAAATTCAACTGAAGGGAACAGATTCAATTATTTTGTGTATTTCTTTTCTATTGGATTGTTGTATGTACGATTTAATGTATTTTTTGAACATTTTGAAACTATGTATATTCAGAAGATAATTTTTATAAGTTTCGTGGAGTTTGTTGAAGATTACCGAAGAAAGGTATGTTTAACATTTTTTCGCAATTGTTTTATGAATAGTTTCAACGGTAACATAATGTAACGTAAATAAACTTAACTTGGTTCTACTAATTTATTTCACACTTAATCTACAACTTAATTTATATTACTACTTCACTGTATAGCTCGATCGTATGGGCTCGTTCAGACTGTGTACTCCCTCTTGAGGGCTGTCTATTTATCTCCGATACAGCATTCTCGATGTTTCGAATTCGGACGGTTGGCGACTACCATATTCCAATTGTTTCCAATATTGACCGTTGTTTTCCGCGGAAGAGCGACTGGATGGTTCTCGAATATCTCCGGGGATGATCTCATCGCTGTCGATGGCAACACGTGAGGCGACAGGTCCGGCCTAGGTTCGTGACATTGCCCCCTTCTTAAAGACATTTCGTCCCGAAATTTCATCCTTGGAGTGTGACGATATCTGCATGACTCTCCATATCTGCACCGTGAAGTTCGATGGAAGTAACACTCCACGGTCTTCATGATCGGTCGTGGAAGAGGGTTACAGCAAACCAAAATCTTGACGCCGCTGGATCTGAATATCGCCTCCAGCATACTTCTTATGACTCTCCAGTCCAACCCATCAATACCACAGGACAATTTTGGAATTGCTAGATCCACCAGATTCTGGTCCACCATAGTATCTCTTAGTTTGGTGAGACTCTTCCAGACATCTTCATAGGACGGTTTATCTTGGGAATGCCTCTTGGTAACTAGGTAGTAGATGTTTCTCTGGCCTTTCTTCAACTGTAGCACCCCACCAACTTCTGGATTCTGCTCCCGCAGTGTTTGGAGTTGACCAAATTTCTTGAGAACACTACGGCGATGCCCCTGGACATTTGAAGATCTTCTGCCACACAGTGCGCTAGTGCGTAGTCAGCAGGCACCTCGAAAAGGTCTCGTGACTCTCTCTAGTAACCCATGTGGAACTTTCTGCCCGTTTGAATACAAGGACATAAACTTCTCGAACGTCATATCATCCTCCGGTGGCTTGAGGGTGCGAACTTGGTCATGGTTTCCAGCGTAAGGCCAACCTGTTGAAATGGACGACCCTTGGTTTCCTCGGGTGGCTTATGGATTCGGTACACAAGGTCGTTTATCCTTTTCACGATTTTATACGGGCCTTCCCACGAGTTCCGCAACTTTGGTGATAGTCCACGACGACGTTTGGGGTTGTACAGCCAAACCAGGTCATCAACCTTAAATCCTCCAGCGTCGGCCTTGATGTCATAGGTCTTCTTCATTTTATCGCTGGCACTCTGGATGTTCAACCGGGCTCGTTCGTGGATGTCGTCCATTCTCTGCCGAAGTTTGCTGACGTAGTCCTCCCCGCAGTGTCTTGTCCTGGCGGTATCCCAAACTTCAAGTCACGAGGCAGTCGCAGTTCTCGGCCCATTATAATACTGGCAGGAGTTTGACCGGTTGACTCGTGTACTGCGGATCGATAGGCCATCAGGAACAAATGAAGATACTGGTCCCAGTCTCTTTGATGGTCAGAGACAACCTTGGACAAGTGGCGGTTGATCGTCCTGTTCATCCGTTCCACCATTCCATCAGACTGCGGATGTAGGGCCGTGGTTCTTGTCTTGCGGATGTTCAGCAGTAGACATATTTCTTGGAAAAGGTTGGATTCGAAATTTCTGCCTTGATCCGAGTGCAGCTCCATTGGAATACCGAATCGACATATCCATTCTTTCACCAAGACGTCGGCGACGGTGATGGCTTCCTGGTTGGGCAGGGCATAGGCTTCCGCCCACTTACTGAAGTAGTCCATTGCCACAAGGATGTATTTATTCCCGTGGTCGGATACGGGAAACGGGCCGGCGATGTCAATGGCGATTCTCTCGAACGGGCTGCCTACGTTGTACTGACGCATCGGGGCCTTGGGTCGTATTCGAGGTCCATTGCTAGCAGCGCATACAGCGCACTTTCTGCACCAGTCCTGGACGTAAGCTTGACAATTGGCCAGTAAAACCGTTGCCTCACTTTCTGCAGGGTCTTCGTCACTCCCAGATGCCCTCCGGCGACTCCATCATGGATTTCCCGCAGCACTTCCTCTCTTCTGTTCCTGGGAACAATTATTTGGCGTCTGTCTTCCCCACCAATATCGGCCTCCAGCACACGTTTCAGGATCCCATTGTCCAGAATAAGAGAGTTCCATTGTGCCCAATAGGACTTAACAGCCGGCGAGTAACCTGCGACTTCCTGCCATGATGGTCTTCGATTGCCCTTCTTCCAGCTGACGACTAAGCCAAGGTCGGGGTCTCTCTCTTGGTCTTTCTGGATCTTGCTGTCATTCCAGTTGTCATCCATTGCCGCGGTTCTACAAAGTGTTGCTTCTTTCTCTTCTGCTCGTCGGCAATGTGAGCAATCATCTGGACATGGTCTTCGCGACAAGGCATCTGCATTCTTATGGTAGTTCCGGCTCGATGTTCGATCTCGAAATCGAATTTTGAGTCTCGATCCAACGTGCTACTTGACCCTCAGGATTTTTGAACTGTAAGAGCCATTTGAGAGCTGCATGGTCAGTTCTCAACAGGAACTTCTTCCATACACGTACTTGTAGAAGTGTTCCACTCCCTTTACAACAGCTAACAGCCTCGCCTGGTGACACAGTAATTGCGCTCTGGTTTGCTAAGCGTCTTGCTGAAATAACCAATGACCTTCTCCTGTCCCTCCTGGATCTGAGATGGGACAGCTCCAAGTCCCACGTTGCTGGCGTCCGTATCCAAAATGAATTTCCCTTTGGGTAGGGATAGCTCAGTATAGGTGCGTTGATCAAAGCCCTTTCAGCTTCCTGAATGAGTCTTGACATTCTTCGACCACTGGAACTTTGTTTGGCCTTCCGTGAGCTTGGTCAGTGGTTTAGCGATGTTGGCGAATCCCAGCACATATCGGCGATAGTATGTGCATAAACCAAGGAAACTTCGAAGTTGGTGAATGTCTTTGGGATGGGCCAATCCTTAACAGCTTTGATCTTCTGGTCGTCCACTGCTACTCCTTCCCAGAGACAACGTGGCCGAGGTATCGTACTTCTTTTGGAACAGATGGCATTTCTTAGGCTCAGCTTCAATCCGGAGTTCCTCAGTCGCAGGAATACTTCCTCCAAGTTTTTCACGTGGTCCTCAAACGATCTGCCGACCACAATTATGTCGTCAAGATACACTAGACACGTGTTCCAGAGAGTCCCTTCAGTACTGTTTCCATCAATCTTTCGAATGTGGCGGGAGCATTACAGAGCCCGAATGGCATAACGGTGAACTGCCACAATCCTGAGCCGATGGTAAAGCAGTCTTTTCTCGATCTTCCTGAGCCAGTTCTACTTGCCAGTATCCACTCTTCAGATCAAGGGTCGAGAAAATCGTGGAACCAGCCAACGTGTCTAGGGTGTCATCTATTCTCGGGAGAGGGTAACTGTCCTTCTTCGTGACATTATTAAGTTGGCGATAGTCTACACAAAAGCGTGTCGATCCATCCTTTTTCTTCACCAGTACGACTGGAGAGGACCAGGGACTGTCAGATGGTTCGATAACTCCTTCTTTTCCCATATCGCTGACTATTTTGTCAGCCTCTTCCTTCTTGGCAAGAGGAAGTCTTCTTGCTGATTGCCGGATCGGTCGGGCACCCCCAGTATCAATCTTGTGCTGGACCACATTAGTTCGACCCCTTTTCCTTGTCCGGTATCGAAGTTTTGCCTCTTCCTTCTTGGCAAGAGGAAGTCTTCTTGCTGATTGCCGGATCGGTCGGGCACCCCCAGTATCAACTAAATCTCTTAGTTTGGGCTGTTGAGCTGGTTTTATGTCTTTGGAAGAGATGGCAACAATTTTCTAGTTCTGTGGGCAAGTTGTTGGTTGGCTAATCGTACCTCGTACGCCCCGGATCACAGATGAAACTGACGAGCAGTGCCCCAAAATTGTTCCTTTCTTCAAGGTCACTGGGAAATAATTGACATTCATGACCCTTACCGGCACAAATTTGTCAGCACGCAACAAGGTCTTCCCTAGTGCAATCCCTCGTCCAATTTTCTCATCATGAAGTTTGGGCTCGAACATCACCACGTCTCCACTGCTCGCACTCCCGTCCAGGCGAGCCTCCAGAATGGTTTCAGCCCTCTCAGGTACGCTTACATCTTCAGCCAACAGCACACGGATCAACTCCTCACTCCCCATGAAGCACCAGCTCTTCTCCGTTGACACGTAGGACGCCGTCTTTGAAATCCAATTCAAACCCTCTGAATTCATGATGTCCATTCCGATGATTGCATCATCTTCGATTCCGCTACAAGTGCCTGATGTTTCACTTTAGTGCTGCCCAAAATTATTTCAATCGGTAGCTCGCCATATACAGTAGCTGGCTCCCCTGTTGCTGTGCGTAGCTTCCAAGTTGTCGGTTCAATCCGTTCCGGTGTTCTGGCAAAGGAAGGCCCGAGAATTGTCCTAGTCGCACCTGTATCTAGCAGCATGGTGCAAGGCTCGTTATTGATGAGACCGTCTACGAAGACACCTTTGTTCTGTCGTTGAAGGATAGCGACATATGCGGTGTTAACCGGGGCTTGCCGGACACATGCCGACGATTGCCCCTTCTCGTCGACCTTCTTTAGTTTTCCTGCATCGGAGTCGATGAATGTTGGACATTTGCTACGCACATGTCCAATTCTGCCACAATTCCGGCATCTTATCTGTCTTTTCTCAGGCAACACTTCCTTCATCACTTTTCTTATGGCAGCTTCCAAGTCAGCATGCTCCTGTGGGTCTTCTTCAATACTTCGAACTTTACTTTGGTTTTTGCAGGATTGCTTTGCTGCCTCAAATTCCAAAGCGCGTGCCAGTGCGTCTACGAGATGTGTTGGACGAGCTAATATCAACGCTTGTCTGGTTTCTTGGTCACGGAGTCCATCCAAGAATGCCTGAACCGCTAATCGCTCCATTACATTTTCCGGTATGGCTGGATATGCGAGACGAACCAAGCGTGCAATGTCAGTTTCAAATTCTTGTAAGGATTCGCCCGATTTTTGGCAGCGATTTTTCAGCTGGGAGTGGTATACGTGTTCCAAATGGGCGTGGCCATATCGTAATTCTAGATGTTTAATCAGCTGATCATAGTCCTCCTGTTCTTGGGCGGTGAGAGTTTGTAGAATATTTGTCGCTTCTCCACGTAATGCAAGTGTCAGTGCTACAGCTCTTTCCCCTGCATTCCATCCGTTTGCTTTGGCCGCTGCTTCAAACTGCCGGCGGTAATTTGCCCATGGAGTTTTTCCGTCGAACTGAGGCGGCTTCATGGAAAGCTTCCCTATTTCTGAAATGACCTTGACATCTTTTATACCCTCTTGAACTTTATCCAAGTTCAAACTCAAGTCCAGCATTGCATTTTTGTTAACCATTTCTGTGGAGGGCGCACTATCAATTCGTTTTTCCAGCTTACTGATCGTTTCCTTTATTTTGTCCATTTCTGCCTCGATTCCGTCTTTGATTTCATCGCTGATTATTTCCTTCATCTTGTCCATCTCTGCCTCGACGGTTCCTATTCTTTTTTCTAGACGATTCGCCACACCACAGAGTTCTTTTTTTAGGCCTTCTGTGTTTTCAAGGAGCTTATCTTCCAGGCTTTCTAGAAGCTTCTCTTCCAGATTTCTAGAATTTTCTAGAAGCTTCTCTTCCAGATTTCTAGCATTCTCTTCCAGGCTTCTAGAATTTTCTTCCAGTTTATTCATTACCAAACTTAAATCACCTCCGGGAACTTCGAATAAAATGTTTCGGGTCCTCACCTTCTTGTATAAGTCCTTCTGCAAGTCTTTCCTGGGGTACTTGCTTTTTACCTGTTGTTTCCAGTTCCCTTTCCTCCAATTCCTGTTTCAATTCCGCTACCTTCAAATCCGCAAGGCGCACTTTTCTTGAACACATTTTGTCTTTGACGAGGTATCAGTCTGTTTTACACGAAAAGTTATCAGTTTGTTAAAAATTCACTTCGCGAATACTTTTCCACGGGCCACCAGTCTATTGTCTGTTTCACGCGAAGAGTGTATCAGTTTATATTCCCACGCACAATTGTCCACTTCGCGAAAACCGGGCCACTGTCTATTTTCTGTTTCACGGGAACAGCGTATCAGTTTATATTCCCACGCACAATTGTCCACTTCGCGAAAACCGGGCCACTGTCTATTTTGGGCGTACAGAAAGGTCTATCAATTTATTTTTCTGACTATCCACTCCACGATCACTTGTTTATTTTCAAAATCTCACTTCCGACACCAATTGTAACGTAAATAAACTTAACTTGGTTCTACTAATTTATTTCACACTTAATCTACAACTTAATTTATATTACTACTTCACTGTATAGCTCGATCGTATGGGCTCGTTCAGACTGTGTACTCCCTCTTGAGGGCTGTCTATTTATCTCCGATACAGCATTCTCGATGTTTCGAATTCGGACGGTTGGCGACTACCATATTCCAATTGTTTCCAATATTGACCGTTGTTTTCCGCGGAAGAGCGACTGGATGGTTCTCGAATATCTCCGGGGATGATCTCATCGCTGTCGATGGCAACACGTGAGGCGACAGGTCCGGCCTAGGTTCGTGACAATAACTACCTGTGTTTTGTCTTGTGTTGTAGTGGTGTTCTGGATTTTTCAGTAGATGCCTGTTTTTGTAAGTATAGATTAATATGTTTCAATAATATAGCTGTCTCAGATCTAATACGTGACTTTCAAGGAAAACAGAATCGGATGGATATAATAGAGGCTTTCTACAAATTATTTTCAAGATTCTCTTCTGAAGGACATATCTAGCTTTCGCAAGTGTGTGTATGAACATGCACCCCAGCTCAGAATACAATATTGCAAGCGTGATTCGACCAGAGCATGATATAAGATTTTTAATTGTTTGTGAGTTAATATCTTAACCAAACATTTAAATTTTTACAGAAGAATTCTTAATGTTTTCGTTACGTGCTCAGTGTGGTCATTACACCTGAGTTGAGAGTCAATAGTTATACCAAGGTATTTTATTTTATTAGTTGCATTTATTTTAACATCGATTTGATTTACTTTTAGTTCAAGAGTTTTAAAAAGTGATTTTCATAGCCATCAAAAGGGACGTAATAAGTTTTCTCAAAATTCACTGTTAGTGTTTGTGGCTAAACCAGTTGAAGATAGTTTCCAAATCTTGTTCAATTTATCTTTTCAGGTTCTTCCAAGAATCAGAAGTGTAAAGAATGACTGTATCGTCGGTGAAGCTGTAAATTTTCCCCGCAGATTTCTGGGTAAGTAGGTTATTTATAGATTGAAAAAAGCGTTGGCCCTAGAACAGTTCCATGTGGGACTCCATATGTTAATATATTTTCATGGCTTATAGTTTCCCCAATTTTTACCGATTGTTTGCGGTCTTTGAGGTAACTTTTAAAGAGGTCAAGTGCTATTCCTCTTATGCCGGAGTATCGAAGGCCTTAGCAAGATCTAGGAAGACAGATTGTTGGCTTTCTACTATCAATGCAGTGATTTATTTCTCCACTTAATTTAGATGTTATATCATTCATTGACATTCCTGTACGAAAACCAAATTGTTGGTTCGATATAACGTGATTTATTTCGAAGAAACCATTTATTCTACTTTTTAATGATTTTTCAAATATGTTTGGAAATTTGTTGATAAGAGAAATTGGTCTGTAGTTGACCACATCTTTCCTATCACCTTTCTTGTATATTGGAGTTACTATTGCCTTTTTAAAATTTGCAGGTCGAAGTGTGTGTGTAGAGGCGCTATTTCATTTGTGATAGTTTTTATCGTTTCCGTTTTAATTGTGTTGTCACCAGAGGATTTGTCCGATTTCAAATCCTTAATAATTGACCCAATTTCTTTATTTTCAACAGGAGACAAGTAAAATGATTTCTGAGTCGACTGAAGTTACGGTTCGGGTGATGGAGGTTTTTTTATCTTCTCTGCATAGTTTTCACCCACTTGAATAGTGTTCATTGAAATAGTTGGCTGTCGTTAATGGTTCGCTTATGATTTCATCAGTTTCAGTTTTTATTTCTTTGATTGTGCATTCTTTGTTTTGGCCGCTTATTTGTTTGACTATGTTCCAGAGACTTTTCGTATTTTTCGAGTTTTTCTCTATTTCGTTTTGAAAATATTTTGATTTTTCCTCCTGTATTAACTTATTTAGTTTATTCCTGTATTTGGTATATCCTTTTTTTTATGAGTTTGGTTGGATCTAGCTTATACTGTATGTATCATTCCTGTTTTGTTTTTGTTGAGTTCATAACAGCTTTTGTGATCCAGTTATTGCGTGGGTGTTCTTGGTTTTTTATTTTGACTTTACTTGTATTTTGTTGAATACGATGCTGTATTGAAAAGGGAAATATTCTTGACGAGGAAGATAGTGACTAAAGTTTATCTTTCAGTCGCAGATGATTCCACATCTGATTTTATGAACATCCTGTTTATATTTTCAACAAATCAAGATGCTGTATATTGCTTGTTAGATGATTAGATAGGAATTCCGAGTCTGTCGAAGAGTAGAATAGGTTCCAGTTGGATATTTTGTTATACAATGTGAATATTGCGAATATATCAGAAATACCCACGTACAGGTTCTCCTTTGTGGGTTAACTGAATTTTATCAGACTGTTCAAATTGTCGCCAATACTGTACTGAATTGATTTGTTGAAAATATAAACAGGATGTTCACAAAATCAGATGTGGAATCATCTGCGACTGAAAAACAAACTTCAGTCACTATCTTCCATCGTCAAGATAACCTCTTGTGGGGTATTCATGTTGAAGAGGGAAACATTCTCAATTGAATATTGATAGAAATATTTTTCTGTGAATTGAAAAATCCACGATTAAAATGAAGTTATTTTTTGTGAATGTCTAACAGAAAACAACTACTTCCCCGGCTAAAGCCACGCTGGACATTGAACTACATCTGATAGATATTCTGAAAAGGTCCTAACTCAATAGAAAAAATCTGAAATTGAAAATTTGCATTTTCATTCAGATAGTTATTTGATCCTCTATTCCAGTCCTAATTAAGAACTCGTAAAGATGAATGAGGCAAAGAAGAATGTTTTCCAAAAGAGAGAAAAATCTTTCTATCAATATTCAATAGACCTTTCCATTTAGGAAAAAAAAAATCCAAAACTTATATAGGTCGATTGTATTTCATTTGAAACGTCCAATTGACTTAGAATGCCATCATATATTTTTATTTCGAAAAGATATTGCGGTTGAAAGAGTACCCGTGACGTCACGTTCATCGAAAACTACCCCCTCCATAATCCACGTTCAGAAACACGCATTACTGTTCTTGTCAAAAATATAGCTCACTGCTTGATATACACCATTAATATATAATTGAACTCTGTTTATTGATAGACTCTTAAAAAAAAATTTCAACAACGGGTTTTTTTATTTAAAACATTCAAAGTTTCTGAACGGGCCTTCCTTTTGATGAAAACCGATCATTGGCAACACCGCAAATGTTACAGACAGTTCCCAGTTCCCATGAAAATAATATTGAGATTTGAGGTTAACCATCAATGTTTATTTTTATCAACTTATTAATTTCTTAATATCATAAACGATTTGGTGTGTTTATAATGAAACAAGGCTTCGTAAAAGCAGGTTCGGAAAATTTGCCAAGGGTGGGTTATGAGATGATTTACTCTTTTTATTTAACAAACATGACTTCTTTGAGTGCTGAAATGAAAAATATGTACGGTAAGCAATTTGTGTTAGGTATATAGCAAAAATAAATATCGAGATCATTTTCAACTAACTTATTCGCATCAAAAAAGTAAATCAACACATGTTATCTTTTTACAGATCTACCAGTGACTCCAGTGGTGATAATGCTGTTGGCTACATACAGTTGAAACGCCAAGAAAACGTCTGCAATGTGAAAGCAAAGCTCGCACCGGAACATAAAATCCACAATTTTTTTAATAATTGTTTGGTGCAGATAGACGAAGAAGCAATGTCCTAGAATGTCCGTGTTTAGACTGTTCGGCCTCTGAAGGTATGTGTATATTGAAAACTGGTATTTGAGCTTTTCTTCTTGAAATTCACCCCCTAAAGGGGTCAAATGAGGGGTACATTTTTTTATGGGGTTTCGGTTAGTTTTTGAGTTACGGTCATGAACATTGGTGTTTTGGCTCTCTATTACAAATGAAGAATTCGTGTGTAACCTAACTTGAAAATTACTTTTGCTGTAAAATCAATTATGGCACCCAAACGAGATAATGGGAAACGGGAAGCCACAGGCATTATATATAAATATATATTTGATTTTGTTTTCATGTTTCAGCACATGCACAGAATACAGAATATATCAAAGAACTGTGTAATTCCTGAGATCGCAAGCTCCTTTGCCTTTGCCTTTGCCAATGAAGGTGAGGATAATTTTATTTAGTTATTTCAAGTTTGTCAAAATTACTCCTAATATATTGGTTAAATGATACTTTATATCAAAATTGAACATGGGATACTTCACAACCTCTGGTTATTTCATAAGAAATATAAAGTGAAAATGCTTTTTTTTTCTAATTTATATTTGAAACCACTTTGATTTTTCATTAAAAAAGTTATTGTTTATCCTTTGAAAAAAATATCAAGCTTTTTTTTTCATTAGTAGAAAAAATGAAGTAAAAAGCATTTATTTCTAGGGAAGAAATTAGCAATCATTTCGGCAAAGTATTTTGCCATCTTCAGGCTCTCTAAAATATACATAAAAAAGATACAAGAGTGATCATTGTAAAAGTTGATAGAAGAATTACCACAAAAATAAACATAACATCACTGATTCACACAAACATTGGAGTAAAAATGTCAACTGATTAATATAACATAGGTTATCGACTGAATTAATGAGTTGACATTTTGAATTCAATGTTTGTGTAAGTCGGTGATGTTATGTTTATTTTTGTAATCTTCTACCACTTTTTACGATGTTCCCTTCGGTGATGTTATGTATATTTAGAAGCTGAAAGATCAAAATACTTTGCCGAAATGCATTGCTATTTTCTTTCCTAGAAATAAATGCTTCTTACTGTGGAGCAGACTTGATTTTTTCTACTAATTAATTAGAACTCCACCTGACATGGACTACTTTCATAATCTATTTTTGTTTCATGTTCATCTAGCATCTGTACAGTTTACACAGAATGGATCAAGCAATGGATGAATTCTCCAAAATGAAGTGGGGATTTAAGCCTGTTGAACTTACCTTCATCCATTGGGGTATTCGCTGAATTATTTTTTCTGTGATTGTTTAGATATAATCAATCATAAATGCATTATACTGTGAATATATATGTAGGCTTTGTCTGTATGTATTATAATATAAATAAATTCATATTCGGTACCTGTTAGTGTTTCCTTCATGTGATGAGTCAAATATTTATTAAGTTTGAACTACTGAAAATATAATTAATAATTTAGAATGAATAGACTTGAAATATGTTCATACAAATTTCGTAAATTTTTTGCAAAATTATTTACTTATTTCACACCAATTCTTTGTTGAGGGATACTAATTCAAAGGTAAAGACGTTAACTCATCTATTTTTTACAGATACAGGCTTACATTTTCTATGGTAAAAATTTTCTCTATGGTTACAAAGCTGTTCAGACAACCGGGCACATTGCACTTTTTAGACATTTTCATAGTTATTAAAATTAGAAAATAATTTCCGAAATTTTTCAATACCAAACATTCATGGAGAGCTTGTTCATTTGCAGCAGTTCTCTGCATATCTCGTGTCTCGTATCAGATATATGCAAGAAAAAGAGCTGAAGAGAGACAAACGATTGATAATATTCTATTCCGTGGAGCAAACGAACGAATCTATCAAAGTATCAAATAACAAATGTCATTACGTCACAATTCCATGACTCGCAACTCATACAACGATGCCAAATCAACTTTTAGTGAACGTGACGTCACGAACCCACTTTTTCCCGGATTATGGAAAAACTACCCATCAGAAAAAAAAAATCCCAAGTGATATTAGCACATATACTTTCTAATTACAGTGTTTTCTCATGGTGCATAAAAAGGTCCATTGAGAATGTTTCCCTTTTCAACTGTACTGTTCTGTACTTATACTAAATAGAGATATTGTTATAAATATTGAACGAAGCCAACGGGTAACGTCAGGATTTCTTAAATTTGTTCTTGCTATTATTCGTCATAAAAAATTTCAAAAATTAAAATGCATCAATTATTTCTACTGCTGTATACGACCAAAACGGCACAATTTGATTTACTCGGTGGAGCATGTATATCATAAGGGGCTTTCTTTCACGAAATAAAAACCACCCACATTAAAACATCTAACGTACAACAATAATACAGCAGCATATTTCTTTCCATTCGCCATTCCCTCGAGCATTTCCACAAACTTTCCAATTCAATTCAAAAATAACAAACCGAACACAATCAAAAAATCCGCACGCTCGCAATTCCAGCATAAAGAAATCTGCAATCTGGCCGGGCGCGTCGTAAGAGGGGGCACAGCCTCGGGCGGGGCGTGTCTTACGGCTGTGATTGGGCTGGGATCCCATGCCGAGGGGCGGGGACTCGTCTTGTTTGCCGTCGGGATTCCAACATATTTGCTCTGGGCCTGCCCCGAGGCCCTGCTCTGAGCCGATGCACACAGAGAGGGATTAAAGGGAAGCCGGAGAGTTTTGGCGCTTCGCCGCCGGCGTCGGTTGCTCCGGCGAACATATTGAACTTTTTCAATTGTATAATTTTGTATTTATTCTGTGGGGTAGCTGTTGCTATATTACGCGGGGTTACTTTATGCACCGTTAAGTGTGTACAGGATAGAATTCAATATTTCTATTGGGCCACAAATATTTTCGGTCCTTCGAGCCGGATAATTTTTCATCCCGTTATTGATGCTGAGAAGAGGGGTCCGAGAAGGTTGTTAGTTCGTTTCAAAAGTCATGGATTCGGAATACCTGGGGACAACGCAATACATATAATTCAATTGTTGAATTTATTGCAGAAACATTTTGAAGTAATGAAGCTCGAAAAGAATTATTAATTTACTGAAAAATATTTTTTGGGAAATAACGGGCAGATGTAAACTCGGCCGCGTAAGGATTTATTATCTTCTCAATTAAAAGACGCTCCAAAATACGGTATGTAATCTCGGCCGATCGTAAAACTGATGATACCAAACCTCAGTTCTAAGAACCCAAAGGGTCTACCATGAAACCTATGTTTGTAAACTAACCTACTACTGAAAATCAGAATCAGTTTTTCAACATTATATTGTCACACTTTGGCAAGGAAATAAAAACACGTTTTGAAGGTTATATTACTTATATTCCAAAAAGGCATATATTAACGGTAGGTATATACCTACGTACCTAATACACAAAATATATAGATACAAATCATAGATCATACAGTTATTGATAAATTGATAATATACAATTCCACTTAACAATAACACATATTAATATAAAAATAAGTAACATACAAACGAAAATAAATATAGATACCTATTATCTCAAATTATTATTTAGAACTTATTTATTGCAATAATGTGAAGCAAGTTTAAAAAAATTAAATATAGGCGTCGACTAGAGAACGTCCTCCTTTTTGGTTTCGTCGGTTAAAAATGCAGCGTAGTTATTTTCTTAGCGGTATTAATAATACGGTCTAAATACTCCTCTTTTTTTCTTGTGTCCGAATTTGGTACATATGACTTGTCCACACTTTGAGGTTTTACACATATTTCACATTAATAATTTAATAAAAAGTCAACAAAACAAATATTGAAGGATGAGGCGCGTTAAAATAGTTTTTTAAATGTGAATGGAATGATTCACAGGAATTGGTGCTTCTATCGGCCCTTGACGTTTTAGACGCCACATAATTGTCCACTAAATAATTCGCAAACGTTTGAATTTTTATTTCTTGAGGCTGAATTGCAGCTAACGAAAAAGCAAATGCGTCTCTTACTTCCTCAGGGTCAACAAACAAGTCCAAAACAGTATTCCTAACCATTTTTAACCGACGAAACCAAAAAGGAGGAGGTTCTCTATTCGACCCGTATATTTTTTTTCCATCATATTTTTTTATGTATGATCACGCATAACTTTTTACTGAGTCGTCCGATTCCGATAATTCTTTTTTCAGTGGATAGGGTGTCCCCAAAAATTCTGGTCCGTTAACCGATTCTATCAGGCATAACTTTGTACTGGGTTCTTCGATTTGGATGATTCTTTTCAATAGATAGGGTATACCTTATATTTGGATTTCGAAAGGAATTAGCCACCCTTACGGGTAGAAAAATAGGGGATAATTGATTTTTCACTAGTGAACATTGGCACACACATACGTAGTTGACAATGACAGATCGCTACTGACATTATTCTTGTTCCACATCCGTCAAAATCAGTATATTTTATGAGAGGATGGAATGATATACAAAGTAATGAAATAAACTAACCAGAACAACGAAAATAATTTATATTACAACAAATAGTAAAGTAGATAATCATAGGAAAGTGACCAAATATGGAATAGTATCCATAATATGGAATACCCCATTTTCTCAAATGCAAACTCACACAGGCAATAAACAGTGATTTTCTGTCTCTTTCTACTCCCATTTACGCGTACAAGTTGTAGCATGTCAGTCGAGCCAGCCCTTTCGTCGTAGTGACAGTGTTTTGTTTTATCGCTGCCGCATAACTTTCTAAGGTACGTAAGAAATAATTATTTTCATTACAGAAAGTGCACACAGTATTGTTTTATAACTTTTAGAGACCCTTTAGATGTTCTTTAGTATGTTTTAGCGGTATTAGATAGTATTACTTTCTGAAATATAAATATGTGAATATCAGTTTGAAATAGTTGGAAAATCAAATATGGACGGATCACAGTGTCCAATTATGGACTATTCCATAATTGGACACTGTGACTATCAACTGACTTAATGACTTTGTTAATTATATATTTTTTGGGTTTTATCAGAATGGCGGGCGTCAATTGGGAAACGAAGCGAAAAGAATGGAATTCAGAGCATATGGCAGAAGCTATAAAATTAGTACGAGAAAAAAATGGGTTATTTGAAAGCTGCAAACCACTTCGATGTGCCAAGATCTACCTTGTTTGGTTTATGTCAGAAAAAGGAATTTTCTCCCGAAGACGCCGCAGCTACTACACTCGGAAGGAAAACTTTCTTAGGGACAACCCTTGAAAATCTTTTGGTAGACTACATTTTGACGATGGAGAGCAAATTTCATGGCTTGACGAGAAATGATGTTCGAAGAATGGCGTACATGTTAGCAAGTCGTAATCAGTTGAAAAAAACCATTTGGTGCGACTGGCATGGCTGGAAAAAATGGCTTAAATTATTTCTGAAACGCCATAAGGACAAGCTATCAGTGAGAAGACCAACTGGCACGTCTTTGCTAGAGCCTTTGGATTTAGCAAAGAAAATAGACTCATTCTTTGATCTCCTCGAAGACGTCTATGCTCAAGGAAACTATGGTCCAAGTCGCATATATAACGTGGATGAATCAGGGCTTACCGTAGTACAGAGCAAGATACCCCAAGTGATTGGACATAAAGGAAAACGGCAGATAGCTTCTCTTACCTCAGCGGAAGGGGTTCATTAATGACGATTGTTGTTGCCATGAACGCCACTGGTCATTTGTACCTCCCTTTATTATATTCCGCGCAAGAATATGAGTGATCAGCTAATGAGAGGTAGTCCCCCAGGTGCTGTTGGCATTGCGCATCCATCAGGATGGATACAAATGAACATATTCACTGACTGGTTCAAACATTTCATCAAACATACAAACCCTACTCCGGAATCGAAAGTATTATTGATCTTAGATGGCCATTTTTCTCACACTCGTAACATCGATGTGATAGAGCTTGCTAGGCAAAATAACGTAGAAATTGTCTCCTTACCTCCCCACACAACTCACAAGCTCCATCCACTGGACAAAACGTTTATGGGACCACTAAAAACCTATTACAGTGAAGAAATACGCATGTGGATTAGAGACAATAATCGACCACTAAGCCCTTATGATGTTGTCGAGCTGTTTGGCAGAGCTTATTTGAAAGTGCAAACTGGTGAGATTTCAGCAAATGGCTTTCGTGTAACTGGCTTATGGCCATTGAATAATATATTTTCACTGCGGTCGACTATCTTGCTGCGCAACAAGATGCAGTTAAAGATGGTTGCACAGTCAACGTTACATCAATGGCATCAGTTCACCAACCTGAAGTACCATCGATGGCCAGTTTAAGAACACCTGATAATTGTATGCCTTCAACTGAAGCTGTCACACCCAGACAAGATACAAATATTTAACCTGTAGCCTCAACTTCCGGACTATCTCGCAGTGATTTAGGATTAGTGTCTCCGTATGACATCAGTCCCGTACCAAACAAGAAAAGGAAACCTTCTAATAGAGGAAGAAAAGCATCTGTTGCAGCAGTCATCACGTCGTCACCGTATAAGAATGACCTTATAGACAAAAACAGGAAAAAGAAGAAAAGAAAATAAATTAGCAAAAAACAAGAATAAAAAAACAGAATGAGAAGAAATCAAAAGGAAAAAAACCAAAATAAAAGACTAAGCCTATGTCTGATTCAGATGATGAGGAGGATGTACAGCTCCAGACTCTGAAGATTCGGAGTGTATTTTCTGTGGTATGCTGTTTTCGAATGACACTCATGGGGAAACATGGATCAAGTGCCTCATGTGTGGGCTCTGGGCACATAATGATTGCGCTGGGCCAGAGTTTGATAACTGGATTTGCGATTTTTGTAAATAATTTGTGTTCATTTCTTTATTATACCAAAGTTTTCAAAGAGTCTCTTATAAGTTAAGGTTAATTTTTCATAGTGATTATAGTATTCCATATTTGGGGTATCTATTCCATATCTTTATCGTTTTTTAGTTTTTGAAAATTTTTCTTACCTCAAACTGAACAAAATAATGTAAAATTGTTACAAACTTAAGTGCAAATATATGATTGTTAATAATTACCACAAAAAGTATTTTATTTATAAAATGTGTGAAAGTTATGCCTGAAAATCAAAACGGTATTCCATATTTGGTCACTTTCCTCTATTATTTAACTGGTAATAGTTGAAGTAAGGTGGGTAAGTAAGTATTTTGGAAGTAATAAAAAAACAAGTGGGTAGTAATTGGTAGATTTTAGCCACAAAAAATTGAAAAATGAAAACTTTAAAAAAAAAATTAAACCGACGAAATACGGAACTGAAAAGTAAAAAATAAAAACTTTTTGACAAAAAATTAAACCGACGAAAAAATCAACTGAAAAGCAGAAAAAAAAACCTTCTTAGTCTAAATGATAATTGAGCTCCTAAACTAATGTAAGTAACTGATTTTGAGTCGGCGCCAACCAAACTAGCAAATGAATTAGGTGAAGCTAAAATGATGGCAGCGAGATGCACGGCTGCGTTTTGATGACTTCTTTCATAGATAATGATCTTCGATAATTGTTTGTTTGGCGCCGACTCAAAATCAGTTACTACATAGTTTAGACTCAATATCATTGACTAGAAGGTTATTTTATTTCTGCTTTTCAGTTTATCCTCTTTCTGTTTTATTTCTGTATTCTTTGGCAAGACCAATTTCTTGATTCTTACGCCACCAAGATTGTGATAGATGAAATATACATCCTATTAGTTTGACTTGCGGCCAGACGGTACAAGCTGCATTGTGGATAGCCTTTCCGAAATCGACGACGATTTCCTTGGGGAAAAAACGAAAAGTCGCTGCAGCACTTCTTCACGTGTTCAAAGCACTTTACATACGTTTCAGTACATTTGTCCGGCAGCACACAAAACACAAGCTGTATATAATGTCCATTTAGGCAGCCGTGAATAGTGAACAGTTGCAGAAAAATTTGGTGCAGTAGTCAAATGTACCATCTACCTGATTTTGCTACATTTGCACAGATTCTCCAAATTTGTAACGCAACTGAATACTAGTATGTGAGAATCTTCATCATTCACCAACAAGAACTTCTTACTTCGGTTTGTGCGATAATTTGTATTTGTCTTTAGTGAATTATGAAGTTCACTTTGAGATTTAGGAAGCACAGGAAATAACTTTCTTCTAGCGTTGTATATATTGCGTTTTGTGTAGGTTAGATCCTTTGTCTGAAGAGCTGTTGTATCTTCATTAACCATAACTGAATGTAAAATTTTAATTGGTCGACTGCTGATATCGTCAACGGCTTTTCTTCTCGCTGAGCTTGTAATGATATTTCGTTGAATATCTTTAATGTTGCAGGCATCATGATTGTGAGTAAAATTCGATGTCGAGATGGTATAATCACTGCCCACAGTGTAAACACTAGCAGAACACTTTGGTTGTTTGCACCTCCACTTCTTCTCGCCCGTTTTCAACTCTCCTTTAAAATTGTATTTGTAGTTGTTCAAAAATAAAACAACATTACCACGCTGACCTTTCATGACTGATAGTTGTATATCCATAATCGGTTACACGCAAACGACTGAAATTCACTGGGCAAATCCACGATGCTACTGTTTATCAATCACCCTCGACACTTCTATTTGTATCCAGGGTGCAAAACTTGTTAATTATAAGGGGATGAGTGGGTATTCCCAAAGTATTCCCTGAAGTCTACGTAGATTACCTGGCAAGTAATCTTCCTCAAATAAAGTGTCATGATAATTGATGCGGCCGAGTTTACATACCTGAAACCAGATACAAAATTTTGGTCGACCGAGATTACATACTCATTAGTACGCATTGCCTGATAATCGGCCCAGTTTACAATCGCCCGAAATAACAGTGGCCTGAGGTTTCTACTTTCCATTAAACTTGTAAAATTCAACTAGTGAATAAGAATTCCACAAGTCCATTGTCGATGAAATATTAATAATTCCTAAAGGCCCCAACAGACGATGAGATCGGTATTGCTACTTGTAGCGATACAACGGGCGTTACAAGTATATGAGATTTGTATCAAGTATCAACGTCTCCACACACGCTGAGACGGATTCGTAAAACATCACACGCACTCACGTGTTATAGCACATTTGTGGTTTCGGTTAGCAGACCCTGCATTCCAGGGCAACAACCAACTTCACCACGGCTGGCTTCTGTTTGTTGACTCCGTTGATTTGTCGATTACTACCAAGCGTTGTTCATCCTTGCACTTCTTCACCGTACTGATGAGGGCCGAAAGCCCGAAACTCCCAGACAGTAGTAGAGTATATTTTCAAATGCCTCCTGCACCTTTGGAACTGTTTCTCTGGTAATTGCCTGGCATTCGGTTATAATTCTTCTTTCCAAATCGTTCAGGTCAGTAGGTTGAGTTTTATAAATAACGGATTTCAAATGACCCCAAAGGAAAAATTATTGGGTGCCAAGTCCTGCGAGCGTGCTGGCTATTGGACCTCGACGACCTATCCTATTGTTTGGAAAAGTTTGGGATAGCCATTCTCTCACCTGTAATAAGAAATGAGGTGGTGCCCCATCTTGCTGGAAATAAATGTTATCTGCCAATAGATTTGGATTACCATCATCATCAAGGTCCATGTTAACAGCATCCAAAATAAGTGGTTCAATCAGATTCTGCAGCATATCCAAATAAACCGCACCATTTAAATCACCTTGGATAAATATTGGGCCAATGATTTCATTACCCAGAATCCCTGCCCCAACATTCAACTTTTGAGGCCATTGTGTGTGCTCTTCTCTAAGTAGGTGGAGGTTGTTCTGACTCCAATAGCGAGAGTTGTGTCTTTTCACTAACCCGTTAAAAAAAATTAACACTCATCACTGAAGCAAATATGCTTAATGAATCCGTGGTTCCTCTCTATCATTCTTGTTGCATGTTCGCAGAATTCAGATCGTCTGTCGTAGTCATCCTCATTCAGTTCATGGTGAAGATGCAACTTGTACGGATGAAATTTGTGCAATTTTAGCACCCGCATTATGGAAGTTCTCGATATGCCTGTTATGCTACTGAGTTGCCGTGTAGACAAAGTTGGGTCAACTGCAACTTGTCCTAAAACTTCTATTCGATTGATCTCGTTTGTAACAGACGCCATCCTATTCTCTTTTTATTAGCGACTGATCCAGTCTCACGGAATTTCACCACAAGATCCAAGATATATCTAGAATGATAAAAAATACCAAAACCTTTTTCTATAACCATTTTTCCTAATACTCACTTGTGAGTTACGTTTCTGTTTTCGTGTCTCTCATTGAAGATCCGAGCTGTTGCTCGTGCACACTCAGTTTGAGCAGCAAAAATAAAAATAATTTCAACTTTCTCGTCTTTTGTGTAAACCATCGCGATACAAGTAGAATTGTTGAAATACGTGGTCACTTTTCCATTCTACACTATCACCATTTCACAAAAAAATTGTTCTCAGAGATTAGTATTTCTTCTTTGACAATCATGTTGACAAGAAAAAACTGAAACGTGTACTCGGTGAGCAAATAAAATAAGACAATCGGCGGGTAATTACGACTAAACTGTACTACTCTCTGGGAGACAATAATGGAGATCATTTTGAACATTTGAACTCGAATATCTCGAGAACGCCTCATTCAAATTCAGGAAATTTGCACTGCTACTATCAGAATTGAATTACCTTCACAATGATGTATGACACGACCCTCATTCCCTATTAAAATTATAGAGAGGGTTGCTCTGGGGAGTAGGGGGTTGAAGTATAACATATCTTCTTCTCGTCAAATGGTGTCCCCACCAAAAACAAAATCGACATGTCTCGGCGATTTTTTGTAAAATTTTCCTGGGAGTTATTGAGGGTGGATAGTAGTAAGTGGACCACCCGGTATAAATTTAACGATTTTTGTAAAGCTCCTTAAGAAGTTTCTTTATTTTTTTATCAAAAATGGACCGGGCCGCTGTTAATAGTTTCCCGGGCCGGTTTGCCCCTTCCCATCCGCCCCTGCAAGTTATTGGCTAATTGAATATTTTTCCATTCGCCAAAAATAATTTGCCTTTCTACACTTGTATAGATTCCCTGATCCATTTAATTTTGTTTTCAGATTGTAGAAGGTCAAAATCCCAAAAAAGGTGTCAAGACTTCGTAAAATATTAAAACAAAACCTTTTAAGCCGCCCCATAACTCATTTCCACTGCAGGAATCTCCAAATTACCGTGTTGTATGCAGGTACGAAGAAGATACGAGAGATTAGATCAATATCGTAGGAACAACGCGTGTAAACGACTAGCCGAACACAAACCATTACAACACGAGTGTGTTGCCTCAAATTATAATTAAGTAAACCCCGCTGAGCACGTCACGGCTCTTTACCGGTCACCTCGAGCGGAAAATTACTATTACACCACCTCCTCCTAGTTTACCCTCTTGTTGTTTGTGTCATCGATTTTAAATTGGAGCTTCTCGGGGATGAACTCGCAAAGTGTAGTGCTTGTTAGAGAGAAAGAACCGAGAAACTCATCGATGTTTCGACTATTTAATTACATTGGTCCTTCGAGCCGGATGAAGAGTTTATGGAAGGATTATTATTCAGGAAAATTTCAGAGACACCAGTAATTTCTTCCAGTTTATCTTCTTATTTTCGTTACGTACATAGAATAATGCTGATGAAAATAATGTTCCAATAATTTGATTGAGGTGCTCATAAGTTCACCGTTAACATTAATTCAGTATGAGAGGTCCTTCGTATCGGATTGGTATAGGGTAGTTTTTGAAGGGCAATGCAACAGTAAATAAACAGGAGTTTGTACCTGACTAAGTTCATTGAAGAACTTATCTTCAGGTATTTTCAGTCTGGTGAAGTTTACTATTGGTAATGTGACCTATTTTTAATTAGAGACTAAATGACAAAGTGGTAATCAAGACTAACAACTAGGTATAGGTATAGCTATTATTTAGAGAAGAATATATTTGAAAATGTTCTGGATAAGTATACATTTAAAATTAAAAATGAAAAAAAAAATAGGTTTGATAAAGGATTTCTTAATTTTCATCAGTTAACATGTCCTGCCATATTTTTTATCAAAATAATGATACGCCATTGTCTTTTTTCCAAATGAATATTATTTTTGTAATTCTCATAAAAATGGTATCTTGCCTTTTTTTCGTCCGGCGAACGATTTTTGAGTTAGAAAATAAAATGCATTCATTTGCTTGTCCCTATGCGAAATCAGCCGTTGAAGAGTTGTAGGATTATCTTGTGGGCTAGAAATATCTAGTATGCTAAGAACACATTTCGTTGTTTTCAACATAAACAATTTTGACACTTCTTTAGCTAGATACGATACGGGATATTATTTACGTTATAAAAACTTGTTTATTAAATACAAATTGGTAAATTTCACAAATACCGAATTAGCAGACATGCATTACTTGTATGGGCTTGCTGACGGGAACGCATACGAAGCCAGGCGACTGTATCAAGAGCGCTTCCCAAATAGAATGGTTCCTGATGCTCGAACGATTTCAAGCACCCACAGAAGGTTATGTGAAACAGGAAGTTTTGAGCGAAATCATCACTTGAAAGGAGCACATCGGACTGCAAGAACTCCAGCAATTGAGGTAGCTGTTTTAAATTCAGTTGACGAAAATCCTGAAATAAGTACGAGGCAAATTCTAATATGGAGCATTCTTCATGATTATTTATTATATCCTATCACATTCAAGGGTTCAGGATCTACTTCCTCGAGACTTTCCATTACGAGTGAATTTCTGCCAAAGGTTTCTCCAAAAGTTACCGAAAATCCTTTATTTGACAGGAAAATTGTATTCACGGACGGAGCTAGGTAATTTTACTAAAACAGGATCAGAAATTTTCATTATAATCATTTTGGGCCGAGAAAAATCCGCATGCAATCGTGGAATCTCATCACCAGGAGCAGTTCTCATTAAATGTCTGGGATGGAATTATTGGAGATTACCTAATTGGACCTTTTGTACCACGCAGATTAAATGGACATAATTATTGCCGATTTCTTGAAGATAATTTGCCAATTCTTTTGAAAGATGTTCCTATTTTAATGCGGAATCGCATGTGGCTTATGCACGATGGTGCACCTGCTCATTTTAGTGCTCTGCGAATATTCAAACCAAAACTTTCATAATCGCTGGATAGGTCGTGGGGGAACAAAGTCATGGCCAGCTAGATCCCCAGACTTAAAGAGTCTTGATTATCTTCATTGGGGACATCTTAAGACTTTGATCTACAGTCAACCAATTCTAACTGAGGAAGAATTGCAAAACCGCGTAATAGTTTCCTATGAAGCAATAAGGAATACTCCAGGAATTTTCCAAAGAGCACGCGAGTCAATGATGACAAGGAGGGCTGAAGAGTGCATACTTGCAGGAGGCGGACATTTTGAACAGTTTATTTGATTTTGGTATTTTTTGTTCATAATAGTTGTTTTTAAAAATAAAAAATGTATTTTTATGCGTACTTATTTCAAAAACTAAATAATAGTTACCTTAAAATTGTGAAATTAAGACTAAGAGAAAAAATCGAATAGGGACAAACAAATGAATGTATTTTATTTTCTAAATCGAAAACCGTCCGCCAGACGAAAAAAAAGCAGGAGACCATTTTTTAACCGACGAAACAAAAAGGAGGAGGTTCTCTAGTCGACGCGTCTATTTCTTTTTAATGTATGATCGCGCATAACTTTTTACTGAGATGTCCGATTCCGATAATTATTTCTTCAGTGGATAGGGTGTACTTCGAAGTTGGTCCCATTTGAATGAAATCCACCCCTAAGGGTAGCAAAATGAAGGATATTGATCACTCACCCTCTGAATTCTGGTCCGTTAACCGAATCTATCAGGCATATTTTTGTACTGCGTTCTTCGATTTGGATGATTCTTTCTTTATTAGATAGGGTATACCTCATAGTTGATCATATTTGGATTTCGAATGGAAATATCCACCCTTACGGGTAGAAAAATAGGGAATAATTGATTTTTCACTTGTGAACATTGGCACACATATGTTGTTGACAATGACAGATCGCTTGTGTCATTATTTTTGTTCTCCTACATCCGTCACAATCATTATATTCTATGAGAGGATGGAATGATATACAAAGTAATGAAATAAAGTAACCAGAACAACAAAAATAATTTATATTACAACAAATAGTAAAAGTAGATAATCATATTATTTAACTGGTAATAGTTGAAGTAAGGTGGGTAAGTAAGTATTTTGGAAGTAATCAAAAAACAAGTAGGTAGTAATTAGTAGATTTCAGCCACAAAAAATTTAAAAATAAAAACTTTTTAACAAAAAATTAAACCGACGAAATACGGAACTGAAAAGTAAAAATAAAATAAACCTTCTTAGTCTCAATAACTAGGCTCCTAAACTAACGTAAGTAACTAATTTTGAGTCGGCGCCAAATGAACAATCAACGAAGATCATTAAATTACCTCAAAAAAAAAATATCAGAATGTCACCGCGCAACTCGATACCATCATTTTACGCCTCATCTAATTCATTTGCTTGTTTGTTTGGCGCCGACTCAAAATTAGTTACTTACGTTAGTTAAGGAGCTTGGTTATTGAGACTAAGAAGGTTTATTTTATTTTTTACTTTTCAGTTCCGTATTTCATCGGTTTAATTTTTTGTTAAAAAGTTTTTATATGAGAAGATAAAGAACAATTACAAAAATAATATTTATTAAAAAAAAATCAGTGGCGTATCATTATTTTGACCAAAAATATGACAGGGCATGTTAACAGGGATTAAGAAATCCTTTATCATGGAAAAAAATTATTTTTACGCATACTTTGCATATACCAAAATTGAAAAAAAAACCCAAAGCGTTTTCAGAGATATTGGATTTTTTTGTTAAATTTCAACATCTTGTATCTCAGAAATAAAGTGGTTGCAGACCTATGTTCATATGAAGAATTTTTCTTAAAATCGTCCAAGGATTATCGCCCTTTAGGATCAGCATTCAATTATGAAACACCCTGAATGATAGAGAACAAATTCCCTTATACATAACTAATACACAGGACATTGGTAAACTACACCCAAAATTTGAGCTTTCTACTAATCCAAATACCGCAGTAATAAACATGTAATTGAAGAGAAACCGCTAAAGATAGGTATAGGAAATTATTATAAAAAAATAACTGAAAAGCAATAGCAAAGCGAAAATACAATCATATATGTCTTATTTGAAATATCAAAGTTGTTGCTACTTTTCAATATAAGCGGCAACGCCGCATCGCTGAAAATATTTTAGATCGATAGAGCAGAACTAATTACCCAAGAAACCAAAATTTCCAAATAATCCTATGTCCAGTCTCCGTAAACGTCTCACCTACCATCGACCGTGCGCGACCCTGTATAATTGTTACATAACTGTTATCTAAATGTGACACGAAATACCTACTAACCCTTTCCGTTACCAACATTTCTAAAAACCACTTCTCGGCAAAATAACCGCTTTTTTCGATTACCCCGTATATACCAATTTTCCAGGCCGAAATCCTTTGAACGCCGCCTGCTCGATCGAAAATCTAATAAAGTGATCATGTCATGTGTCAGAGCGGGAATCGAAGTTATTCATCAAGCGGGGAAAACCTTTTGAAGTGTCTTAAATAAAAGTGTGTTGACAGAGCACGCGTGTGCGCTGAGTCAAAAACCACAAGGGCCGACTGATGGTGTCATTAGCATTCTCTGTTTTCATACCGTATGGCCTTTTGATATTTGAATATTACTCTAGAAAAGAAGGTTTGCGCTATACTATGGTCACATTTACGAGGAACAAGGACTGCTCTGACAATTTAGTAGTTAGCCATGATCGCGGGACAAACAAAGAGGCGTCAGTTTATTATTTTGACAGTCTCCAGTTGCAATTTTGCATGTGCCAGTTAAAGCATGTTTTGATTGTTATAAATCGCTCGATTTTCAGTAAGCATTATGGAAGTTTCGCGGACTATTTTTAGGGTTATGATACACGATTTTGAAGTGAATTTGAACGTGGAAGACATATGCAGTAGTTTTTAGTGTTGAGAACGTTATTGCTACAGAACATTAGAAATCGCTATGTCACGGACATTCAAGAAGAACTGAGTATTGGAACTCATGCAGTAAATACAGTTTTACTCAGCCATCTGGATGTAAGAAAGCTGGTAAGTCAGCACATATGTTATTTGTTGGTCGAAGAATTGGAAAAAAAACTAGACTGGTGCAGGTTTATGTTAGAAAAGTTCCAGGTTCCAGGAATCAAAGCAGATTCCTGGGTAAATATACGTTGTTCGCGTGATTTGAAACATGCCGTTGGGCAATATTTATGAATTCTTACCTGCTGAACACGAATCCGAAGTCAAATACTTTCCGAGACACGGCTCCCCAAAAGTCAAAATACTGTCAATTCTCTGCTCTATTTTCGGCTACTTGAAACTTGAAACACTCAACATTCGTCTTTCTTTTAACCAAAACATCACACACACACCTTTGAACATGTGTTTTAAGCACATTTTTCCCGATATATTCACCCTTTTTCAGAACGAGTACATATGACTCAATTTGATAACCATCAAACAAATTGTTATTTTTATTTTTGAGATGTTGATCATCATGTAGTGTCCAACGCTACCAAAACCGCGTTTTATTGAACTTGCACAAAACGAGACATTTGAATTGTATTCAGGACATCTACTAGTTGAAAAAAATACTCCTATTCTTGTCAAAAAGTTTATCAATCCATCCCAATTTTATATAATACACTATATTAAAATAACTGACTATTATAGTTGACAGCAAATAGCGGTCAAAATTTGAAATTTGTGATGTAACGTAGCATACGTCCATCAGGGGCGCTAGGAGTACGTTTTTGAATGTGATGAAACAATTGGCGCTTTCAACTTTCTAGGTGGTAATATTTATGTGCAAATCACAATATTTTAGAAAAGGGACACATGCGTATTCCCTATTCTCCATAACCCTCCCCACCCCCAAAAAAAAATTCGCATTTTGAAAATTGAATAATACTGCCAAATTTTTTATTTTTTTTTAAGCTTCCAGAGAAATTGTCATATTACCCAAAAATTTTGGTTATACGCAAAATTTCCATAAACCGTATTTTTACCATCTAGCGACTGACTGTCACTAATGTGCCCAGCGACGCGTTATTTGATGAAATAAATGTGGATGATAATAATAATAGTGTTTTTTTTTAATCATGTGTACATGATATAGAAAAGGTCAGTTTTACATGTATGTTACATTACATAAACTACAAAAATAGAACAAAGACATAGGGATATCAAAAGAGTATAGGAGTAAAACTCGGAGCCCAGGGAGATGAAAAGAAAATCAGGAGATTTACTTCGTTATTCTAGTGATTGGTCATTTGAAAATTCTTCCACTGTATAGTATGCTTTGGATATCAGTAATTCTTTTAATTTTATTTTGAAGAGTCTAATTTCCTGATTCCTTAAGCATGACGGCAGTTTGCTAAATTCAGGTCAGAAGCTTGTATATGTATGTGCAGGGTAGAGTGAGGATCTTCAACTCAATGAAACTTTCCCTACATGTTTCTCTCCTCTTTATCCCTGCCATTATTCTTACAATTCTTTTTTGAATCACGAAAACTCTTGTGGTGTTTTGAGATGCACCCCAAGCGGAAATACGGTATGAAATTAATGTTAGCCATATGCATATAGCAGAAAGTTCACATCAATGTCGTTGATGAAAACATTGAAAGGTAAAAGCCCCAAGTTGGAGCCTTGTGGTACGCCAGATGTTTCAAGATATTCGACAGACTTGAAGCCATTTAACTGGACATATTGTTTACGTTTATCGAGGTATGATTTGAATAGGTTAATCAATGAGAGAGATAAGCTAAATGCTTTTAGTTTATTGATCAGAATCCCGTGATCAAGTCTGTCAAAAGAAATCAGTGAAGATGACGTCTGTTTGGGCTTGATTATGAATATTTTCGGAGATGCATTGAGTAACTGTTGTTAGATTTGTAACCGTTGATCGACCTTTCATATTGTTGGGGGGGAGATGATTTTGTTGATGTTATAAGATAAATTACGTTCCAAGATAATTTCGAAAACAGAAGCAGGGAATCAAATGATATAATATATACACGCAATACTTATACTTGCAGAGAAAACTAAACTGACAAATTATATTAACATTACAGTGACAGTCAATCAACTATATACAGCATGTTCCAAATTACTTCACAACAGGTATATAGTCTGGTTCCGCAGATAATTTTTAGAGCGTGATTTTTCAGTAGTCGGGTTTTAGTTTTTGAACTTATTGTTGATTTGTTGAAAATATGAACAGGAAGTTCATAAAATCAGATGTGGAATCATCTGCGACTGAAAGATAAACTTTAGTCACTATCTTCCATCGTCAAGATAACCTCTTGTGGGGTATTCATGTTGAAAAGGGAAACATTCTCAATTGAATATTGATAGAAAGATTTTTCTGTGAATAATTGAAAAATCCACGATAAAAATGAAGTTACTTATTTTTTGTGAATGTCTAACAGAAAACAACTACTTCCCCGGCTAAAGCCACGCTGGACATTGAACTACATCTGATAGTTATTCTGAAAAGGCCCTAACTCAAAGAAAAAACTAAAATTGAAAATTTGCATTTTCATTCAGATCGTTATTTGTTTTTCTATTTCAGTCTTAATTAAGAACTCATAAATATGAATGAGGCAAAGAAGAATGTTTCCGTTTTCAACATGAACTCGTTGTTATTACAGCTCTCTAACTATTATACAGAGAGCACGTAAAGGTTGGAATAAATTCGCCGAAATCTTTACATCAATTTTAATTTTCAAACGTGCACTTTTTGACATATAATTATTTCGGGTGACGTTATAATTGTGTTACTTATGATGTCATCGAATTTTTTTTCAAATTGCAACCCTTATATTTGAAAGTGTCGTTTGAAAGAGGACATTTTTCTGCAAACAAAACGTTAATTTCATGGCATAATACATAAATGAAATTGCCAAGAAAAAATCAATTGAATGTTAAAAGCACCCACTACTTTTGATATGAACCTGGTAGATATATTTTTTGTTGCGTTTTTTTTATTCAATATCGCCTTGGTATTTCCAAGAAGAGAATGGCAGAAAATTGATCATTTTGAGTATTTTTTGTTTTTATTTCATTAAACCATTAGTTATCAGTAGGTAGTTAAGATATTTTTTTTCGTCAATTTTCTTATGTACCATAGTCACGAAGTTATACGTTTTATATGCACAAAAATGTCCTATTTCAAACGACACTTTCAAATATAGGGGTTGCAATTAAAAAAAACCGATGATGTCATAACTAACACAATTTTGACGTCACCCAAAAAAATTATATGTCGAAACGTGCACGTTTAAAAATTAAAATTGAGGTTAAATAAATGAAAGATTTTCGTATAAAGTGTATATTTTTCTTAAGTTTGCAAAGCGCTTTCGACTTTCACACCAGTCAATCAGAGTATTTACTTTCAGGAACCACTGAAGATGACGAAAGTCGAAAGCGCTTTGCAAACTCAAGAAACATATACACTTTATACGAAAATCTTTCATTTAATCTACACAAGTGTATTCAGCTTCCCACATTTAAAATTGAGGTGTTCGAGCGATTTTTAATTTCAAAGAATTGTAAATTACAGTTACATGTACATTAACAATTAAATAAATGTGACGTCAAACAGGTTAAAAGAGTTGAAACAACTACAATATAATATAATACAATATCATCAATAATAACAAATTACAAGTCATATTTATATAAAACTATCGATACTCCGTAAATTCTCGAACAGTGTAAGGTTCTATCTTTAAAATGTTATTAAAAACAAGTTTTTTTAAATTTTTAAAACAGGATTCTTGCTGTATCTCTTTTGGTAATGAGTTGAAGAATTTAATACATGAGTATTGTAACGAACCTAGGCCGGACCTGTCGCCTCGCGCGTTGCCATCGACAACGATGAGATCATCCCCGGAGATATTCGAGAACCATCCAGCCGCTCTGCCGCGGAAAACAACGGTCAATATTGGAAACAATTGGAACACGCCGGTCGCCAACTGAAAGAATTCGAAACATCGAGAATGCTGTATCGGAGATAAATAGACAACCCTCAAGCGGAGTCAGACAGTCCATACGATCGAGCTATACAGTGGCATAATATAAATTAAGTTGTAGATTTAAGTGTGAAATAAATTAGTATAAACCAAGTTAAGTTTATTTACGTTACAATTGGTGTCGGAAGTGAGATTTTGAAAATAAACAAGTGATCGTGGAGTGGATAGTCAGAAAAATAAATTGATAGACCTTTTTGTACGCCCAAAATAGACAGTGGCCCGGTTTTCGCGAAGTGGACAATTGTGCGTGGGAATATAAACTGATACACTGTTCGCGTGAAACAGAAAATAGACAGTGGCCCGGTTTTCGCGAAGTGGACAATTGTGCGTGGGAATATAAACTGATACACTCTTCGCGTGAAACAGACAATAGACTGGTGGCCCGTGGAAAAGAATTCGTGAAGTGAATTTTTAACAAATGATAAACTTTTCGTGTAAACAGACTGATACCTCGTCAAAGACAAAATGTGTTCAAGAAAAGTGCGCCTTGCGGATTTGAAGGTAGCGGAATTGAAACAGGAATTGGAGGAAAGGGAACTGGAAACAACGGGTAAAAGCAAGTACTCAGGAAAGACTTGCAGAAGGACTTATACAAGAAGGTGAGGACCCCGAAACATTTTTATTCGAAGTTCCCGGAGGTGATTTGAGTCCGATAATAGAATCCTTGAAAGAAGAGCTGCAACAAAATTCGAGGACTTTGGAAGAAAATTCTAGAAATCTGGAAGAGAAGCTTCTAGAAAATTCAAGAAGCCTCGAAGAAAATGCTAGAAATCTGGAAGAGAAGCTTGAAGAAAATTCTAGAAATCTGGAAGAGAAGCTTCAAGAAAATTCTAGAAATCTGGAAGAGAAGCTTCTAGAAAATTCAAGAAGCTTGGAAGAAAATGCTAGAAATCTGGAAGAGAAGCTTCAAGAAAATTCTAGAAATCTGGAAGAGAAGCTTCTAGAAAATTCAAGAAGCCTGGAAGAAAATGCAAGAAGCCTGGAAGAGAAGTTCCTGGAAAACACAGAAGGCCTAAAAAAAGAATTGTGTGGTGTGGCTAATTTTCTAGAAGAAAGAATGGGAACCGTTGAGACAGAGATAGATAAAATTAGGGAGCAAATGAACACGGAGGTAGGTAAAATCAAAGATGGGGTCGAGGCAGAAATGGACAAAATAAAGGAAACGATCAGTAAGCTGGAAAAACGAATTAATAGTGCGCCCTCCACAGAGATGGTTAACGAAAATGCAATGCTGGACTTGAGTTTGAACTTGGATAAAGTTCAAGAGGGTATAAAAGATGTCAAGGTCATTTCAGAAATAGGGAAGCTTTCCATGAAGCCGCCTCAGTTCGACGGAAAAACTCCATGGGAAAATTACCGCCGACAGTTTGAAGCAGCGGCCAAAGCAAATGGATGGAATGCAGGGGAAAGAGCTGTAGCACTAACACTTGCATTACGTGGAGAAGCGACGAATATTCTACAAACTCTTACCGCCCAAGAACAGGAGGACTATGATCAGCTGATTAAACATCTAGAATTACGATATGGCCAGGCCCATTTGGAACACGTATACCACTCCCAACTGAAAAATCGCTGCCAAAAATCGGGCGAATCCTTACAAGAATTCGAAACTGACATTGCACGCTTGGTTCGTCTCGCATATCCAGCCACACCAGAAAATGTAATGGAGCGACTAGCGGTCAGGCATTCTTGGATGGACTCCGTGACCAAGAAACCAGACAAGCGTTGATATTAGCTCGTCCAACACATCTCGTAGACGCACTGGCACGCGCTTTGGAATTCGAAGCAGCAAAACAATGCTGCGAAAACCGAAATAAAGTTCGAACGATTGAAAATAAAGTTCGAACGATTGAGGAAGACTCACAGGAGCCTGCTAACTTGGAAGCTGCCATAAGAAAAGTGATTAAGGAAGTGTTGCCTGAGAAAAGACAGATAAGATGCTGGAATTGTGGCAAAATTGGACATGTGCGTAGCAAATGTCCAACATTCATCGACTCCGATGCAGGAAAACTAAAGAAGGTCGACGAGAAGGGGCAATCGTCGGCATGTGTTTGGCAAGCCCCGGTTAACAACGCATATGTCGCTATCCTTCAACGACAGAACAAAGGTGTCTTCGTAGACGGTCTCATCAATAACGAGCCTTGCACCATGCTGCTAGATACAGGTGCGACTAGGACAATTCTCGGGCCTTCCTTTGCCAGAACACCGGAACGGATTGAACCGACAACTTGGAAGCTACGCACAGCAACAGGGGAGCCAGCTACTGTATATGGCGAGCTACCGATTGAAATAATTTTGGGCAGCACTAAAGTGAAACATCAGGCACTTGTAGCGGACATCGAAGACGATGCAATCATCGGAATGGACATCATGAATTCCAGAGGGTTTGAATTGGATTTCAAAGACGGCGTCCTACGTGTCAACGGAGAAGAGCTGGTGCTTCATGGGCGGAGTGAGGAGTTGATCCGTGTGCTGTTGGCTGAAGATGTAAGCGTACCTGAGAGGGCTGAAACTATTCTGGAGGCTCGCCTGGACGGGAGTGCGAGCAGTGGAGACGTGGTGATGTTCGAGCCCAAACTTCATGATGAGAAAATTGGACGAGGGATTGCACTAGGGAAGACCTTGTTGCGTGCTGACAAATTTGTGCCGGTAAGGGTCATGAATGTCAATTATTTCCCAGTGACCTTGAAGAAAGGAACAATTTTGGGGCACTGCTCGTCAGTTTCATCTGTGATCCGGGGCGTACGAGGTACGATTAGCCAACCCAACAACTTGCCCACAGAACTAGAAAAATTAGTTGCCATCTCTTCCAAAGACATAAAACCAGCTCAACAGCCCAAACTAAGAGATTTAGTCAAAAAGTACCAAGACATCTTCGATACCGGACAAGGAAAAGGATGTCGAACTAATGTGGTCCAGCACAAGATTGATACTCTACCGATCCGGCAATCAGCAAGAAGACTTCCTCTTGCCAAGAAGGAAGAGGCTGACAAAATAGTCAGCGATATGGAAAAGAAGGAGTTATCGAACCATCTGACAGTCCCTGGTCCTCTCCAGTCGTACTGGTGAAGAAAAAGGATGGATCGACACGCTTTTGTGTAGACTATCGCCAACTTAATAATGTCACGAAGAAGGACAGTTACCCTCTCCCGAGAATAGATGACACCCTAGACACGTTGGCTGGTTCCACGATTTTCTCGACCCTTGATCTGAAGAGTGGATACTGGCAAGTAGAACTTGCTCAGGAAGATCGAGAAAAGACTGCTTTTACCATCGGCTCAGGATTGTGGCAGTTCACCGTTATGCCATTCGGGCTCTGTAATGCTCCCGCCACATTCGAAAGATTGATGGAGACAGTGCTGAAGGGACTCTCATGGAACACGTGTCTAGTGTATCTCGACGACATAATTGTGGTCGGCAGATCGTTCGGGGACAGTGCTGAAGGAACTCCGGATTGAAGCTGAGCCCTAAGAAATGCCATCTGTTCCAAAAAGAAGTACGATACCTCGGCCACGTTGTCTCTGGGGAAGGAGTAGCAGTGGATGACCAGAAGATCAAAGCTGTTAAGGATTGGCCCATCCCAAAAGACATTCACCAACTTCGAAGTTTCCTTGGTTTATGCACATACTATCGCCGATATGTGCTGGGATTCGCCAACATCGCTAAACCACTGACCAGGCTCACGGAGGGCCAAACAAAGTTCCAGTGGTCCGAAGAATGTCAAGACTCATTCAGGAAGCTGAAAGAAGCTTTGATCAACGCACCTGTACTGAGCTATCTCCTACCCAAAGGGAAATTCTTTTTGGGATACGGACGCCAGCAACGTGGATTTGGGAGCTGTCCTATCTCAGATCCAGGAGGGACAGGAGAAGGTCATTGGTTATTTCAGCAAGACGCTTAGCAAACCAGAGCGCAATTACTGTGTCACCAGGCGAGGCTGTTAGCTGTTGTAAAGGAGTGGAGCACTTCTACAAGTACGTGTATGGAAGAAGATTCCTGTTGAGAACTGACCATGCAGCTCTCAAATGGCTCTAACAGTTCAAAAATCCTGAGGGTCAAGTAGCACGTTGGATCGAGAGACTCCAAGAATTCGATTTCGAGATCGAACATCGAGCCGGAACTAGCCATAAGAATGCAGATGCCTTGTCGCGAAGACCATGTCCAGATGATTGCTCACATTGCCGACGAGCAGAAGAGAAAGAAGCAACACTTTGTAGAACCGCGGCAATGGATGACAACTGGAACGACAGCAAGATCCAGAAAGACCAAGAGAAAGACCCGACCTTGGCTTAGTCGTCAGCTGGAAGAAGGGCAATCGAAGACCATCATGGCAGGAAGTCGCAGGTTACTCGCCGGCTGTTAAGTCCTATTGGGCACAATGGAACTCTCTTATTCTGGACAATGGGATCCTGAAACGTGTGTTGGAGGCCGATATTGGTGGGGAAGACAGACGCCAAATAATTGTTCCCAGGAACAGAAGAGAGGAAGTGCTGCGGGAAATCCATGATGGAGTCGCTGGAGGACATCTGGGAGTGACAAAGACCCTGCAGAAAGTGAGGCAACGGTTTTACTGGACCAATTGTCAAGCTGACGTCCAGGACTGGTGCAGAAAGTGCGCTGTATGCGCTGCTAGCAATGGACCTCGAATACGACCCAAGGCCCCGATGCGTCAGTACAACGTAGGCAGCCCGTTCGAGAGAATCGCCATTGACATCGCCGGCCCGTTTCCCGTATCCGACCACGGGGAAAAAATACATCCTTGTGGCAATGGACTACTTCAGTAAGTGGGCGGAAGCCTATGCCCTGCCCAACCAGGAAGCCATCACCGTCGCCGACGTCTTGGTGAAAGAGTGGATATGTCGATTCGGTATTCCAATGGAGCTGCACTCGGATCAAGGCAGAAATTTCGAATCCAACCTTTTCCAAGAAATATGTCTACTGCTGAACATCCGCAAGACAAGAACCACGGCCCTACATCCGCAGTCCGATGGAATGGTGGAACGGATGAACAGGACGATCAACCGCCACTTGTCCAAGGTTGTCTCTGACCATCAAAGAGACTGGGACCAGTATCTTCATTTGTTCCTGATGGCCTATCGATCCGCAGTACACGAGTCAACCGGTCAAACTCCTGCTAGTATTATAATGGGCCGAGAACTGCGACTGCCTTGTGACCTGAAGTTTGGGATACCGCCAGGACAAGACACTGCGGGAGAGGACTACGTCAGCAAACTTCGGCAGAGAATGGACGACATCCACGAACGAGTCCGGTTGAACATCCAGACCTATGACATCAAGGCCGACGCTGGAGGGTTTAAGGTTGATGACCTGGTTTGGCTGTACAACCCCAAACGTCGTCTTGGACTATCACCAAAGTTGCGGAACTCGTGGGAAGGCCCGTATAAAATCGTGAAAAGGATAAACGACCTTGTGTACCAAATCCATAAGCCACCCCGAGGGAAACCAAGGGTCGTCCATTTCAACAGGTTGGCCCCTTACGCTGGAAACCATGACCAAGTTCGCACCCTCAAGCCACCGGAGGATGATATGACGTTCGAGAAGTTTATGTCCTTGTATTCAAACGGGCAGAAAGTTCTACATGGGGTTACTAGAGAGGAGTCACGAGACCTTTCGAGGTGCCTGCTGACTACGCACTAGCGCACTGTGTGGCAGAAGATCTTCGAATGTCCGGGGCATCGCCGTAGTGTTCTCCAAGAAATTTGGTCAACTCCAAACACTGCGGGAGCAGAATCCAGAAGTTGGTGGGGTGCTACAGTTGAAGAAAGGCCAGAGAAACATCTACTACCTAGTTACCAAGAGGCATTCCCAAGATAAACCGTCCTATGAAGATGTCTGGAAGAGTCTCACCAAACTAAGAGATACTATGGTGGACCAGAACCTGGTGGATCTAGCAATTCCAAAATTATCTTGTGGTATTGATGGGTTGGACTGGAGAGTCATAAGAAGTATGCTGGAGGTGATATTCAGATCCAGCGGCGTCAAGATTTTGGTTTGCTGTAACCCTCTTCCACGACCGATCATGAAGACCGTGGAGTGTTACTTCCATCGAACTTCACGGTGCAGATATGGGGAGTCATGCAGATATCGTCACACTCCAAGGATGAAATTTCGGGACGAAATGTCTTTAAGAAGGGGGCAATGTAACGAACCTAGGCCGGACCTGTCGCCTCGCGCGTTGCCATCGACAACGATGAGATCATCCCCGGAGATATTCGAGAACCATCCAGCCGCTCTGCCGCGGAAAACAACGGTCAATATTGGAAACAATTGGAACACGCCGGTCGCCAACTGAAAGAATTCGAAACATCGAGAATGCTGTATCGGAGATAAATAGGCAACCCTCAAGCGGAGTCAGACAGTCGAACGAGCCCATACGATCGAGCTATACAGTGGCATAATATAAATTAAGTTGTAGATTTAAGTGTGAAATAAATTAGTATAAACCAAGTTAAGTTTATTTACGTTACAGTATGTAGGAGCTCTTTCTGTCTGTGTCAATCGATGTGCTGGAAAGTTCAAATTTAGACTCCTTTTGTTGATCTCATGTTTTATTTCGAATTGGTCGAATTTTTCTCTATTTTTAAACAGAAACACCAAGCACTCATACACATATACCCCAGGTAGTGTTAATACATTCAATTTTCTGAAATTTCCTCTACAAGATTCATTATGTTTAAGGCCAAGTAATATTGTAATGGCTCTTTTCTGAATAATAATTTTTCTTTTATTTTCCTTGAAATTTCGTGTGTTGCTGAATCGTTCAAATATGACTATGATACTATTTTTCAGTTAATATCCAATTCTCCGGAAGTATTGTCGAACACCTAATTTGACTTGAGACTTCTGTTCAGTGGGCCAAGTCAAGTATCGAAACAGAGTTAACGTCCACCATTTTTTCCAATAGGTCGATAGTCGGAGGTACGAAGAGTAAATGACTTCACTACTACCTATTCATGACCCAAAGTTAACAATAGGGATAAGAATACAAAATGTAAGGTTAGAAGAAAACAAAAATTCCCAATGTATTTTATCCTAATCCACTCCCTGATATCATGTCGTGATAATGAGTGATTTTTCAGTATGTATTTTGCCTATGGATTTGATGGATTTTGGAGGAGATTTTGTTGGTTTTTGCAATCAGACATATGATTTCAGAGTTGCGATACTTCAAAGTAAAATAATTTGTCAGAAATAAGTAAATTTGGATATTTCGCCTGTCTGTTTGGTATAATTTTTCTACGTTAGTTGGAGCATCATGTTAATATGCAATAATATTAGCATTTTTTTGCATTCAGGGGTAATTTTTCCAAGTCCATCCAACAGGAAAATATTTGCAGCCAAAGCCAAGATGCAAGATGATCCATTTATTACAAGCTTTTATTTATTTATTGCTTCGTTCGTATGTCATTCGTTCGTTCTGTCATTCGTTCGTCCTGTCATTCGTTCTGTCATTCGTACTGTCATTCTTTCCGGTTCAAAATTTGTAATCCAATTTTAGAGCACTTGCTGACATCCGATTGAGCTGAAATTTGGCAGGTAACAATACATTATGAAATTTTTGTTAGAGAAAAAAACAGAATGGCGTATCTAAAATGGCGGATGAGATTTGTATTTATGGTCCGATTTGATTCAAAATTGGTATATGGGGGTTTTTGGGATTGGTATATGGGAGTTTTTTACACGTATAAACAAAAATGTTCATTCTTAAATCATACTTGTCATTAATATCAAATAATTTCAGCGTAATTTAATAGAGGGAACCCACGAAGTGAAACATTTCCGGATGTTCTATTGTAACGTAGGTATTTGATTGGCTGTAAAATAGAGGTCTGAAATTTTCGTCGAATATTGCCGCACCTGTCGATGCCTAATATGAATACCAAATCACGCTTTCGATTCGATATCAGAATTTCAAATGTAACACATCCGCACATATTCATTCATGCATGTGTGCTCTAGGTGTCTACGTAATAAACCGATGCTGGAGATTTCTCCACGGGGGGAATTGGGGTTGGCAGGGCGACTACGCCCCCGAGGCACCGGTCAATACGGGGGGCGCGTGCGCACGGGGAATTTGCAACTTTGCCCGCGGCTACAGATACGTAGATATACGCACATTTCCAGCTTGATTTACCGTCCAAATTACTCTGTGCATCTTATTGTTGCTGGAGAAGAAAGTTTTCCTAGCAGGGGTCGGGAAATGGAAAATTTTCGGCGGGGGTAGCTAAAGTTGTTGTTTATGTTGGGACTGGAATAATGGTGGATGGAGGTCGTTGGAAAAATATTTGTATTGTTTAAGGGAAATGATATAATGAATAATGATGTGTATTTCCAGAAAAGTTGTTGTTTTTTCTACATGTAATTCAAGAAGTGAATAAACAATGGCAACACTGAAGTAACAATCCCGAAAGATTGTTTCTTGTGCGTGATTTAGCCACTTTATTTATTTTATGCACGACCGGGCGTAAAGTGGCACTTTAGCGCCCGGATTTGCGGGCGTAAAGTAGCACTTTAGCGCCCGCGGACCACTTTATCGCCCGGCGGGCGATAAAATCGTTGAACAGGCGCTAAAGTGAATTTCAATCTCATATCGATAGAAATATATATTCCGATGGATCATATAATCAAACCCAAAACATTATTAACAATAATATAACGAAAACAATGAACATAAATTAATTTAAAAAATGAATTATAACTTAATATTGACAATACAATTAGAACAGTTATTTATGGAAATATTTGGATTTGTTGTTTTCTGTTGTTGCAGATAGTTATACTGATTTCAACTGATTCCTCATTACTAGAAGTCTGAAGAGAATGCATGTTATTATCTGGTGTTTCAGAGTAGTGAGCAATATTTTCAGATTGTCTGCAATGGCTAGTAGAAGGCTCATCATTTTCTACAATTTTCTTAGCAATCTTCAGCTTATTTGCAACTGAATTTTCAATATAACTTTCCGCAACAGTCGTCGACTTCCACCCAGCATGTCTTTTAATGTTGATTATATCCTCGCCTGCATCTGCTAACATCGTTGCTGAGGAACGTCTGAAGCAGTGACCAGTATATTCTTTCGCATTAGAAATACCTAGGTAAGTGGCTATTCTGAATGGTATTTGACCGAATGTATTTTTTCCGATAACCTGTCTCGTACACTTGCCATTTTTATAATATAAAAAAACCGCTTTTGATCATTCTGATCTCGCAAGGAAGAATATTTTCTGTAAATATCCAAATAACTTGGCGATTTCTGTTCTTTATCGATTACAGTAAATACTCGATCTATCTTCGTTTTGGTTTCTCGTCTAGTTATGAGTAAGAATGTCTCGAAATCTTGAATGTCGTCCACTGTGATATTTGCCAATTCTTCGCGGCGACATGCTCCATAAATACCAAAAATCAGTGCTACTTACAATAAATTCTCAGATTAACATACTGAACATTGAGAAAACAAGAAATTAGAACTTACTTTCATCATAAGATACAAATCGTCTGGTGCTTCCCTCAAAAATAACTCCATTTCTTCTCTGCTTAGAATCTTCGATTTCTTTGGTTTATAACCATCAAATTTTCGTTTCAAAATAGCTATCAATCTTGCGTATCTACTGATATCTATATTATCATGTACATTTAAAGTAGCTTTCAGCATGGAATAATATGACCACATGGTAGAGGGCTTACAATATTTAGATTTTTCCAGAAAATAGGCAGAAGTACAGTCTCTGTGTATTTCTTATTTTTTACATTTTTCCCGTTGCACCACCTCACGAATTCTTCATACACCTTGTCGTATATTTTCTTGGATTTACTTGGCAATAAACTCAATTTCGGATCCTCAGCTGCTTTACTTATTTCTGGTGGAGTACAATTCACACTTTCTTCGTCGCTTGAATCCATTTCAAAATCAGTAATACATTATCTGTGATCACAAAAATTGACAGCAAATATGGCTACTAGCCTATATAATCTTATTTCGAAAAATTGACTGAGTTGCCATGGTAACATTAATTCCATCACTTCTTGATTTATTCTGTTTCCGATATGATATGAATGTACATCCTCACGGCAGCCTTGATGTATTTTTATCATGTTCTAGATATAAAGAGGTATCTATCTATCTACATGACATCAAATATACCGGTCGTGCATAAAATTTTGTATGTATTTCGGGCGTAATTTGCTTTTATGGGCCTAGGCGTGTTAATAGCCCTCGCTATCACTCGGGCTATTACTTACACGCTGCGGTCCATAAAAGCCTATTTTACGCCCTTGATACATAAATAACTATTATTTATTAGGTAGGGATAACCCCATTTTACAATAGATTCATTGATTGAAATACATTTAAACTCGTTAAAAGTAAGATAAAATACATATAAACACAAAGTACATCAGTTATGGAATTTTTGATTTGTGATGATATTGTACTGTTTAGTGAGATCTTTTGAGAGCATTTTTAAATTTGTTTTGAGACACATTACAAATATTCCAGCAGAGATTAAAATGTTCATCACCTAGTCTCATTATTCGAGTTAGGAATTATTGAGGCCATAGTTTGTGCTATGAAATGGTATTGTAAATAGATCTGTGTTGCGAGTTACTCTGGACGGTACTCTAAAGTTTATTAGTTCCAGTAGTTGGGGGCATAAGATTTGATTATTAAGTAGTTTAAACAAGGTAATAAGGTCAGTTCATATTATTCGATTGTGAAGGGTTGGAATGTTCAGAAATGCTAAAATAATTTCATAGTTGTAGTTCCCAAATTGTAGATTCAATCTGTATGCCACATGTCTTAGAAATATATTCTGAACACTTTCAATGGCATTGATGTGTACTTGGTAGTGGGGAGACACCATACTGTATTTGCATACTGAAGGTATGGAGAACCCTAGTTAGTTGTAAATAGTCTTCATGGCATTAACTGAAAAGTCGCGTGAAAATGGAAAATCGAGATCTGTAATTAACAAAGCATTAAGTACAGATCTCGATTTCTTTATATGGTTGACTTCGTCACTACGTTAGAGTCTCATGTTGGCGTACATATATATCTTTTTTTTTTCTAGAAATTATTTTATACTTAATCTTCACCCCTATAACTATTGTATAATCCTTCTATAGACTTTCACACATACACTCACATATACCTACTGAGGCCCTCAATACGTAACTGTTTCAAATAGTGGATGGACACTTCAAAAGTAGGTACTAAATTGTAAAGCGCATGACTGACTTGACTCATCTGTTCGATGAGGTAGAAACTGCCCATAGACAAGCTCCTTGAGAACTTTTTTGGGACACTCTCCTCATCACCATATGACTAAGGAAATCTGTGTTGTCTAAATCTTATCTTGTTAAGCATTTCTTACATATAACTTCATATTTTTATTTGTATTTATACTTCTGTTTTTAACGTTATATATATATATATATATATATATATATATATATATATATATTTCCTAGTAGCAATATTGGCACTCATATCTCAATCTATCACATACAGGCCATGTACAAGCATCTGATGCTTCCATGGTCGTTACTAAGATCACAAACACAATCACAAACAAGCATTTTATGCTTCTGTGATGATTAGTTTATTCACTGTATGAATGTACTTTTTATTGTAAATTTCTTTCAGTGAATAAAATTATTATTATTATTATAATTGCATAGTGTTATTTCTATGCTAAACGGAAGATCCTCCACGAATAAAAACATTTGTATTAAACTGAATGATGAAGAAACTGAGGACCCACAAATAATATCCGAAGCCTTTAATAACTTTTTCATACAGGCCCCTTATGATACCATCAATAAAATCAACACAAAAGGAAAATCTCCAAGCACTTCTCAGAGAAGTATAGCTAACAGTATTTTTGTAAAAAATGTCACAGAGGAAGAAATTAGGGACATCATAAAATATAAACTAAAGAAAAAACATTCCTGCGGTCCTGATGAAATATCAGGTTATTTGATTAAAAAAATTGCTGATTACATCATCGAACCCCTCACTCATATAATAAACATATCTTTTCAAGAGGGTATGTATCCCACCAGATTGAAGAATGCACTAGTCTCCCCGATTTTCAAAAAATCAGACCCGCATAATTTAGAAAATTACCGGCCAATCACAGTGCCTCCCGTACTCTCGAAAATTTTCGAATATTCTATGCTTTCTCAACTTTTTGAACGTGAATAACTTACTTCATCCCGATCAACATGGTTTCCGTACAGGACATTCAACTATCAGTGCTATTAACTCTTTTATGGAAACATTATACAATCTATTGAAACTGGACAAAATCCAACAGGAGTCTTCTGCGATCTTAGTCGAGCTTTCGACTGTGTAGTACACGAAAAATTGCTTGATAAACTTTATCTTAATGGAATAAGAGGTAAACCTTACGAATGGTTCAGTTCCTTTCTTGAAGGAAGAATCCAGCGGGTAAAAATCAATCACACCAACAATATTAAAACAATAACCCATGTCTCAAATCCACAACAAAATAACATTGGTGTTCCCCAAGGGTCCGTCCTAGCACCTATACTCTTTATAATTTATATAAATGAACTTCCAACTGTTCTGCCAAGAGCCTTCACCTGTTTGTATGCTGATGATGCTACCCTGCTTTTCTGTGATAAATCCGCAGTAGAACTCCAAAATAAAATGAACAACACAACTGATGCCCTACATAGTTGGCTGAGCAACAACTATCTGTTTCTCAATACCTCAAAAACACGTTTTACTACTTTTCATACCAGGCAAAACACCAATCCACCTTCCCTGGACCTGAACATCTGCGGCACACCTCTTGAACATAGTACATCCTCCAAATTCTTAGGTATAATAATCGACAACGATCTTAGCTTTAAATCACATTGCAATAATCTGACTAGCTCTCTACACTCCAAATGCTACCAAATTAGAATCCTCAAACGCGTTTTGGACAAACCTAGTTTGCTCCTATTTTATCACGCCCAGGTACAATCAAGAATTTGCTACGCAATTACAATATGGGGGAGCTCCCCAGCAGCGAAAGACGTATTCATCGCACAAAAGCGAATAATACGTTGCCTTGCAAACGTCTCCCAGCAGACGTCATGTCGAGATCTTTTTAAGATACTTGGAATTCTACCACTCCCTGGTCTTTTTAACTTAGAAGTCATAACATATATTCACGCGAATAAAAAAACGTTTCCCACAAACAACCAATATCACAATTATAATACGAGAAAAAAAAACGACTTCCATTTACCACCCTCACATCTCATCATTTCTCAAAAATCACTGAACGTGATAGGACTGAGATTATACAATGTACTTCCAAATGAGCTGAAAATAATAGAACAGACGCATATTTTCAGAAAAAAAATCAAAGCATTTTTATTGGGCATTACTCCATACAACCTTGATGAATATTTTGAATATTTTTAATGTTTTTTTTTGTTTTATTGTTATAACAAACATTTTACCTGAAATATGTTCACATTTATAATTGTTCAGATATTTATAATATTTTTATCGATTTTGTGAGTTGATATTGTTGATGTGTGTCTCATTTTTTTTTTATTCTTATTTTCAATAAACTATCTATCTATAGTAGACGAGGGTCAATAATTTTTGAAACCAAAAAAAATTATAGTAGAATGAAACTCATTGGAAAAGGAAGAGAATATAACAAAAATGAAAGGAAAAATAATTTACGGGCGATCTGAGGTCGGGAAGTGGAAGGGGTGAGTTTTTAAGGGTAAAAAACGGTTTATCTCGATTTCCGGAAAAACTACAAGTCCTATGGAAAAAAGTTGAATGGCAAAGTTGTAGGTAATAAAAAGATCTACAACTTTGGTATCTACACTTTTTTATAACCAAGTTTTTGGTTTTTTATTTTTACCTTTTACAAAAAAAAAAATTTTTTCACGAAATTTGGTGAAAACTTACTTTTTTATGTCTCAAACACACTGTAATTGTTTTTATTTGAAATATTTATTTTTCCACCTTATTTTGACTTAATATCGAAAAAGCACCCTAATTTTCAATCAGAAATTCTCCCGTCAAAATATCAGGTTTTTAAAAAAAGTCGGTGGGCTTTTTGTTCGTTGAAATCTCTACTTTCTGATGGTGTAAACAAAAATATACATTACTATGGTAAATGTTCTCAGAAAATGCAAAGAAATAAAAGGTAGTAAGGCCCAGACCCTCCTAGCCCCTTCCCCACTTCTCTATGAAATACCTTTTGATGGGCTAAAATTTTCCATAGGTCACTCAGGTATATAAGTTATCTTAAAATAGCAATAAATAGGCATCTACGCATATAATGTCTTATTAAATTCGGATTCGAGTTTTTTTCGTTTCTTTGCATTTTCTGTCATAGTAATGTACTTTTTTCTTATACCATGAGAAAGTAGAGATTTAAAAAGCTGATATTTTGACGGGAGAATTTTCGATTGAAAATTAGGGTGCTTTTTCGATATTAATTCAAAATAAGGTGAAAAAATAAATATTTTAGATCAAAAAAATTACAGTGTGTTTGGAACATAAAAAAGGAGGTTTTCACCAAATTTCGTGAAAAAAAATTGTTGTAGAAGATAAAAATAAAAAACCAAAAACTTTGAATTTTTCACATAAATTTTGAGGTTATGTGAAAAAAGTGTGGATACAAAAGTTCATATTTGAAAGTGTCGTTTGAAAGAGGACATTTTTCTGCATACAAAACGTTAATTTCATGGCATAATACATAAATGAAATTGCCAAGAAAAAATCAATTGAATGTTAAAAGCACCCCCTACTTTTGTTATGAACCTGGTAGATATATTTTTGTTACGTATTTTTTTTCAATATCGCCTTGGGTATTGTCAAGAAGAGAATGGCAGACAATTTGAACATCTAATTTGATCATTTTGAGTATTTTTTGTTGTTATTTCATTAAACCATTAGTTATCAGTAGGTAGTTGAGATATTTTTTTTCGTCAATTTTCTTATGTACCATACTCACGAAGTTATACGTTTTGTATGCACAAAAATGTCCTATTTAAAACGACACTTTCAAATATAGGGGTTGCAATTTAAAAGTTATCTTAAAATAGCAATAAATAGGCATCTACGTCTACGCATATAATTTAAAGAAGATTCTACAACTTTCTCAAAATATTGTAGATGTCTTATTAAATTCTGATTCGGGTTTTTTTCGTTTCTTTGCATTTTCTGTCATAGTAATGTACTTTTTTTTATACCATCAGAAAGTAGAGATTTCAACGAACAAAAAGCATTTTCTGAGAACATTTACCATAGTAATGTATATTTTTTTTTCCACTATCAGAAAGAAGAGATTTCAACGAACAAAAAGTCCGCCGACTTTTTTTAAAAAGCTGATATTTTGACGGGAGAATTTTCGATTGAAAATGAGGGTGCTTTTTCGATATTAAGTCAAAATAAGGTGAAAAAATAAGTATTTTAAATCAAAAAAATTACAGTGTGTTTGGAACATAAAAAAAGAGGTTTTCACCAAATTTCGTGAAAAAAAAATTGTTGTAGAAGATAACAATAAAAAACCAAAAACTTTGAATTTTTCACATAAATTTTGAGGTTATGTGAAAAAAGTGTGGATACAAAAGTTGTAGAACTTTTCATTACCTACAATTTTGCCATCTGAGTTTTTTCCATAGGACTCGTAGTTTTGCCGTAAATCGAGATAAACCGTTTTTTACCCTTAAAAACTCACCCCCTTCCACTTCCCGACCTCAGATCGCCCGTAAATTATTTTTCCTTTCATTTTTGTTATATTCTCTTCCTTTTCCAATGGGTTTCATCCTACTATTTTTTTTTTCACTTTTTACCATTTTCAAAGGCTTTAGCCCTGGTCTATAGAATGAATCCCAGAATTTGGTTTGTTTGCTTATGGTCGCATTTATGTATGGTATATAAATGTTAATTGTGAATCGAACTGAACATCCAAATCCTTAAGCATTGATAACTCGTTTCATGGTTGATCCATTTATTTCGTACTGAAAATTCAAGGGGAGTTCAGATTTTGAGAAGGATATTATGAAGCATTCATCAATATTTAGAGCTAAGCCATTTGCGAGATACCAATCGTGTAATTTATTTATATCGTGTCGAAGTTACCAAAGTGAGATGCCAAAACATTTATGTAAAAATTAAATAGTAATGGCCCCAGATGAGATCCCTGTGGAACTCCTGAAGTGATTATAAAGATGGTTCTTATTAAGGTAGCTGTTAAGCCAAGATAATAATAAAGAATGTAAAATGAAGGTTAGTAAGTAGTATTGTCACGCTCTACTTTGGGAGACCCTGTGAAACCCTGCATGGCCTTTAACTATTTAGGATGTCCACTAATGATCTTGCTTGGCTTGCGAGAGGTTAAAACATTTTTACTTCTGTGATTGTGACCACCCTGGTATGGTGAAATAAAAAAGTGAAGTAAAAACTATCATCGTTTATTAAAAATTATAAAAGAGCAAAAAATAACATGATGGTGAATACCGAAATAGTGAAGTGAACAATGACCAAAAGAAGTAAATAAAAGTAACACTTACATTATAAAAAAAACCAAGGGAAGGAGTACTCAGGAATTGAATTGAAATCCGATACCTGGTTAGTGAACGGTGATGAACTTTGAATATGCAGGGAATACTGTATTTCAATGAATGTGATACTGAATTACCAATAAATAAATGAACTATGGAATTTTCAACTCTGGGCTTAATTATGTTTAAATTTTATTTTCAGGTCTGGTAAACTAATTATGAATTTTTAAAAAGAAATGATTGCTATATTTCTATCGGGTAATAAATGTTACTAATTTTGTTTAAAAACAAATGTCGGTAAAATATCGGGAAAAGGAGAATATTGAAGGATTTAGAAGGGATTTTCACTAATAACATTTTTGGTAGGTCTATTGGGTGATAATGAGAAACGGTGCGAAAGTTGAAACAATTATATTTTTTTGTATTTAAGCAAAAATATTGTAACCGTTTTTTTTAATCGCCCTGGGCTTGGAAGGTATATTCAGGATAGTCGGATAATTTCTAGGTAATTGAGTTCAAGGTGGGCACTACTCTACTGGCCTCATCAACTTTTAAAAAAATTCGATATTTTAGTTTTCTTTCCAGAGAATGATCTACGACATATCCTTATTTTCTCAAGATTCCTTTTGTGTTGATAAACAATTAGAATTCGTCTGTCTAAATCTGTTCGTACATTTGTTTAATTGTTTTTTATGGAAACTGTGTTGGATCTGAAGGAAAATTTAGGATTTCCGGTTCTTCATTTTGATGAAAAATAAAATTTGGAATTCGAGAAAACCCTTCCAGATGTAGAATTAATTTATTTTGTTTCTTATTCAAATTTTCTACCGAAGCAACCCAAATAGCATTTTTAGTGGACGGAACATAGCGGCCACAATTCTGGAAAACTTTGAGGTGTTTGACCACAACCACTGCCACGTAATAAACACGGTTCTATCATGCGGCGGCTACCAAAATGGGGATCACTTTTTTGGTGGCTGCTACGTTCCGATCTACGTTCCTGGATCTCAGATAGCCACATTCCAATCACGTTGTGGTCACTTGGCAAAAACGTGGATATGTAGTGGCCGACAGTAGACACGTTAAACAACTGACTGCGTTTGTATAAATAATATGTAGCTCGATCTCTGTTCAGCAACATATTTTCATGATAAATGTTCCTCATTCTTCCATTTTGCCTGATTCATTTCTAATACTCGATCAACTATAAAAATATATAACATATAAACATACAAACGCGTAAGTAAGTATATTGAATTTGGATATGATCGGGATAAAATTAAAACGATTGAAAGTATAATGTGAAATATGGGTGTTGTAGCTTGATTGTGAGCACGTGCCATCTGGATACTCTGTATTCAAGGAAAACATTATAAATTTGGAAAATAACTCGCCTTTGAAATTATGTACCTAAATCCCTCAAACATTGTTTTATCAATCTTGGTTAGTTGAAACAAATGCTTCCGTAATAAATTACTACGTTTGGTGCAGTGCAGACGACAAATAAATATTTATTGAATATTTCGATCATTTCTTTAATAATGGCGACCCAGCATATTCCTGTAAATATGGCGGCTTTCGGAGAATATAACTTTAAAGTGTCAGAAAGTATAAATATACCACTCTAAAGCTCCTACCATCATAAAGTGCCCAGTGGAACTAAATTATTATATTTTCCACCACGTCGCAGGCCCATGACTCACCACTTCAAAGTTATAACCTAAAAATTACAATAGGTCTTATACCCTTGAAAGGGGAGAACAAGTCGAGCTATTATATCCTGCCACACAAAGTTATAACCTCGAAATTGCGGGTACATGTTCATTAATTGTTAAAAATGGACATGTACCATGTATAGAGGATTTATGCAGCTCCAATGAACAATTATCAAGTATCAAGTAATAATTATCAATAACGAAGTAATGAAAATGATGGCATTAATGCAAACAGAATTAACAATTAAGGTATAAATATTAAGTCAGAGATCCGATCTATTTGAATGAACCATTTTATCCAAAATCAAGAAAAATTGTCTATTGAAAACGCATAACCCATTACATTTTGAATGATTATCATTCACGTAAAACAGGTAAAACAAAATTTTTGTAAGCCACAATAAAATAATTTGAGAAAAGTTGGGTTAGTTTTCGACATCGCACGGACCAATCCACGGTCACTTCAAAATCAGAGAAAATTGTCTATTGAAAACGCATAACCCATTTCATATTGAATAAATATCATTCATGTTTCACGTAACAGGTTAAACTTACTTTTTGTAAGCCACAATAAAATAATTTGAGAAAACTTAGGTTAGCTTTCGTCATCGCGCGGAATGGTGAATTTTGAAAGTTATTGTGATTTGTAGTGACTTTTATTAAATGCGTACTGTGGCTATCAATTATGGAAATAGCAAGAACGTGGCAACCATCACCACATATCACAATCAACTGCCTGCCACATTGAAGGTTTTATGGAAGTTACCAAAACTTCATCGAAACTCTCTTGAGAGTGACTGTGATTTCTAAGTGATATTTAAGTGGTACAGGATGGTTACGGCAATGGTTATTTTTCACTTTTAAGTTTAAAAACCTTCAAAGTGATTTGCTCAGTGGCCATAATGTTTCAGACACCTCGAAAGTTATAGAACTGTGGACTACAACCATACAAATTTACAATGTTAGTTATTCTTACTGTATAGTGGTAGATTTAGTGGTGATATCGTGATAACCACCGAGTCGAAGTTGCAGTATCAGTTTCCGTCACCATAATGCTGTTTGGGAAATGTCTTACATTGGGAATTTTCCACAATTCCAAAGTAAATTTCTTTCAAATCCAAAGCCATACCTCAGTTTCACATTCAAGAATGAATCATGAAACAGTTGCTGATTGCTAGTGAAGTCCGCTGAAATGGTTTCTTAGCCGTAGAACCGAGGTATGGCTTCATATTTAGAAGATCTTTCCATTGAGTGGAAACTCCTTTTCTATTAATTGTGTAAATGTGAAACATTTGAGTTGAAAAACAGAATGTGATCCTTTTGCAACCCAACGCATTTGTGATTTCCACATCTGAGAAACCTTTTTCTGAATTAAAATTTCATTTGTCACAGAATATCGAATTCTAGAAATAATTTTTCTCAAATAAATGAGAATTGATTGGATAACTTTTTGTTAGTTTTAAATATGATAATATTATATTTTTCTTTTTGCACTAATTGTTACTCATGTTCATGTGAATCACTGATTTGAAATAAGTTCGGATTTATCAAAAAATGGATTCGCAATGACGTTTTCGCGTAAAGAAAACTGGGGTTTTCCACCTCGTCATTGTACCATTTTTTCTTCATCACAATTGTGAATTTTTGAACATCAAAAACGAGTTTTCCGAACTGTTGTTACATCTTTGAAAGAGATATCATTCGAAAATCACATCAAAATAGTAAGACATTCACTTCGGTGAAACAAATTCAACAAATAATAATTATTTAAATTATTCCAAGGAAGTATTCTGACTTTTTGTTTAATATTGCAGCCATTTTATGATCTTAATGCCTACTTTACCACCACATTCTAGCTTCTTCTATTGTGTGTTTTACATGTTATCAGATAACTATTTCCAATCCTCATAACTCTCATATATATTTTATTTTATTTTACATGCTTAGCCTCAACTTTTATATTTATTTTAATGTTATTTGTATATTACTCATTTTATTTATACTCTACAAAACCATATGTATGTGTTGTTACAAATTCGTCATATTTTAATTATTTACAATGTAACATTATCAACAGAATCTTCGGTTTATTTTATAGTCTTACCGTTGTATCGTGTATTTTCGTGATGTGTTGTGTGCGTGTATCATATTTTAAATTTTTTCACAGACACTTTTATCCATACATTTTTATTATACTATTTGTAATCATTGTTACTAAGCTTTGTCCACGAGAACTTTTTCTTCTGACAATAAAATAAATCTTGATTGATTGATTGATCTCCACTTTCTAGAAGGTCGAGTTTACAAACTTTTTTTTTATATACAGGGTGGGCCACCCCATACGACACGGCCCCTGTAACCCAAACCATTAATTTTTTCAGGAATTACTCCATTTCATTATATGTATATTGATTAAGGCTGCAAAAGGAAATTATTTTGGAGTCTACAGGGTGCCTCAAAAAAGTGTGACATATCAAAGTTGTGTTTTTTCAAATGGAATACCCTGTATTTCGTTACACTTTTGAATAGGTCAGGAAAAAATAATATGATTTCATGAAAGGTACTATGTACCTAACTATAACCGTTCTCGAGTTATTGATTTTTTTATGAAAATGCTAGGTACAATTTGGTTGGAGGAGTGTCGTAAACCTCATTTTTCAAGTATCCCCATAGGAAAAAATCGAGGCAAGTCAAATCTGGTGATCTCGCTGGCCAATTTTGTGGTCCTCCCCTACCAATCCATTTATTCGGAAAGCACATATTCAAAAACTGTCTGACACTGAATTTGAAATGTGCCGGAGCTCCATCCAATTGTAACCACATCCGTTGTCTGATATTCAGCGGCACATTCTCCAGAAGCTCAGGCAGATCATCTCGTAAAAATTGTAAAAAAAATTGACAATTCAAGTTTCCATCAAAAAAATATGGTCCTATAACTTGTGTAACTATAATTCCTCCCCACACGTTAACAGACCATCTATTCTGGTGATCCAGAGTGCGGAAAAAATGAGGATTCACATCACTATAATAATGGAAGTTGTGTCTGTTCACTAAGCCATTGTTACGAATAGTAGATTCATCAGAAAATAAAATGGAATCAAAAAATTTTCATTCTCACTAAACTTGTCCAGAACCCATAGACAAAACTCGATTCGTCGATGGAAGTCTATTTCATATAATTCCTGGTGCATCTGAATACGGTACGGGTGAAATTTGTATTTTTTTGTTACCCTAGAAATGCTCCGTCTTCTTATCCCTGTATCTTTCTCGATCTTACGTTGACTCGTATGAGGGTTTTCTATGATTGATCCCATAATAAGAAATTCATTTTCCTCATTTCCAATGATAGGTTTTCGTCTATTCGCCTTTTCTTAAGCTACACTTCCAGTCCTACGAAATTGATGTAGCAATCGTTTGAAAACCAACTTGTTTGGATGATTCCGGTCTGGATATTTTTGGGCATACACCCCTCGACGCCAAAAGGCAATTCTCTAAACACTCACCAATCGCTAAAATCATATCTATCCGCTCTTGAATGGGATAAGTTTTCATTTTCGACGCTAATAATTCAGTGAATGTTTTTAATAACGTAAAACACAATAACTGTCGATGAGAATTCTTTCAACAAGTTGTATAAATGTCGTTTCAAAGCTATCTTGATTCAAAGAATGCATTGAAATAAGAACTACTATTTGAAAAAGCCAATATCTGAAAAACTATTCAGGTTAGGTATAGGGAACTCCAATATAAAATTGAAGATAATTGAATTTTATATTGTTCAGACCAAAAAAATACAGGGTGTTCTATTTGAAATAACAAAGTTATCTTTGTCCGAAATTATAAAAAAGTGACAATGATTTTTGAACATTCTGTATAATATTGAGAAACTGGTTTTATCGAAATCAATAGCCCAAAACCTCTTTTATGCTTGGTCAGAATTCGAAGGGATGATTTCTATACATTTCGATGTTATTTAGTTTCCAATTGTACCTAGCATTTTCATAAAAAAATCAATAACTTGAGAACGGTTATTTGGAACCAAATCATAATTTTTCCTGCCTATTCAAAATAACAAATAAGGGTTCCTTAAAAAATTTTTTTTTTCCAATTTTTGGCTTAATCAATATACATATAATGAAATGGAGAAATTCCCGAAAAAATTAATGGTTTGGTTTACAGGGACAGTGTCGTATGGGGTGCCCCACCCTGTATAATATTTCAGGCCCATTAAATAATAAATGATTATTATTAAACACTTTTATTGGTTATTGTATTAATTTAAAGTAGTTTTGCGTTAGTTTTGAAATTTTATGTGGATAATACTTGCGACTACTGCACAAAATTATTCTTGCAGTTGTTCACTATACATACTGGCTGCCTCTGCCCAGACACACACCACACCACTGTTCTACTAATATATTTTATTATCTATACCCCAAACCCGATTAAGTATATAATCTGTAGTGGTTCACGGTAATTTATGCTATAAGCGGTCAGCGAAGTTATCGACTGGTTTTTACGCGGGAATGGTTTTTATTTAATTTGTTCTACTGTATACTTTATACGGAGTATCATATTAATTCCTCTTTCAGGATTTCTTCATAATTCAACATTATAATATCTGGTTTTCATAATTGCAGTGAACATGAGGTTTAGATTATTCAAAATATTACAGAAGACTAAAGAGTCATTTTCAGGAAGTGTCTCAGTTTGGTTAGTAACTATGTGGATTTAAACATAACTAAAAACAACAAGGATATGACACCTGAATGCGCACTCTAATATACAGTGCTCGTCTAAAGTCCGTTCGCCCCCTACTAATTTTTGAACCATCTGGTATATCGCAACGAAATTTGGAGAGCTCAAATAGGAGATAAAAACCTACTTTTTCATGAAAAAATAACAGCTAAAAATTTTAAAATGGCGACTGAGCGCCATCTTCAATAATTTTTTTAAATAGAACACCCCGTATATTATTCCATTTTAAAAATCTGCTCATAATTCTCAACGAAATATTAACGTTTGAAAAGTGACATTTTGGTCATTTCAAACCCAACCAAAAACACTAATGTTGCTTTCAATCAAGGTTGCATTGGAAAAAATCGCTGTCGCGGTAACATCTTGTTTACTGTCAAACTGAACTGCTAACTGTCAAATAGTCCGTTGAGCGCCTACATCCTTTTATGAAAAGTGTGATCATGGCTCGTAGTTTAGACGATAAATTTGAAGCAGTTTTGCTTTTTTGAGAAGCTGGAAGAAATTATCGTAATCATATTTCGTGGTCATATTTGCGCAAACTTTTAAATAAGCTCCAAGCTGAAAGATGCTCCAACATCAGAAAGACCGCCTCTTTCAGAAGAAAAAAAAGTTGAGAGGTGTCAAGGGACACCCGGTTAGAACGAAGTTCCTCTCGATTAATTAGTGAATGAATTGTAATAAAATTTAATTTTTTTAAAGTTATAATAATATTTTTTTTATTATTAACAAATATAATGTAATATAAACTTAATCAGTAGGCTCAATTTTAGTACATACGCATTGATATTGTAATATTAAAATATAAATTGCTTTTGAATTTATTAAAGTTATGACGCGTACACTTGCTAAACACACAATAATGGAGAGATTATAACGCGTATGACTTGGTTAGCACAATAGTAAAGAGAGGTTATAATGCGTACTTGCTAAAAATACATAAGCATTTATTATTGTCTGTATAAAATCTCTACTTACCTAACTCCATCAGCAATATCCGAAACTTGTGCAGAAACACTGTCAGGATTCATTATTGTTATTATTTTTTATTATTTATTACGTACAAAAAACCTGTATACACTCAACAAAAATAATCGTCGCGACACCACACTGTTCAATGCGAAATAGAAAGACGAAACGAAAATAACTGGCTTGCTTTCTATGAGAGAGAGAGAGAGAGAGAGAGACAGACAGAGAAACACGCGCACGCCGCACGGCTTACGACTACAGCAAAAAGTGTCGTTACAACTTTTGGTCTTAATTTATTCCGTCTAGCCCCCTTTCGCAACGCGCGATAAGGAACTTCGTTCCAAAAGGTAGAAATTGTTGCTGAAATGGTAATCAATCCGACTCAGTCGACGTCTGCAGTTGCTCAATCCTGTGGAGTAAGTTCAAAAAGTGCCCAAAGAGTCTTAAAAAAAGAAAAGTTTCATCCATATAAAATGAAAATCCTGCATGCTCTCACGGATAATGATCCAGACCGGAGGGTTGAATTTTGTGAGTGGTTAACAAGAACAATTGAAGAAGAACGGGGCTTCCTTAAACGTGTATGTTTCGCAGACGAATGCACGTTTTTTCTTAATGGAAAAGTCAACAAACAGAATGTACGATACTGGAGCGATACTAATCCGCATATTTTTAGAGAGGGACAAACCCAGTTTCGTAAAAAGGTGAATGTTTGGGCGGGGATTTTGGGCAATCGCGTTGTTGGACCGATTTTCATCAGAGGCAATCTTACAGGAGTTCTTTACAGAAATCTTTTAGAAACTGAAATTGAACCTCGAATAAGACAAATTCTATTGAACAATCAGGAAGAGTTTGAAAATCGCATTTCGATCGCATGGCTAGAGAGTTCCTCGATACAAACTTTCCTGGGCGATGGATAGGTCGCAGGGGAAGTACAGAATGGCCACCAAGATCTCCGGATCTTACATCTCTAGATTTTTTCCTTTGGGGGTATCTGAAGTCAAAAATCTACGCCACTGAATGCCAAACAATAGAAGAGTTGGAACGCAAAATAATAGATACATGTGAAGAAATAGATGAACAGACTTTCATCAACGTGAGAGAAGCTATTTATAATAGGGCACTGTATTGTCAAGATTTAGGAGGGGGCCACATCGAACACTTGATGAAATAATTGTTGAGGTTAAATAAAAGTGTTATTCAAAAATAATTCATAATTTTTCAGCTTACTAATTTGTTTTGATTGTGAATTTACAGAACACATTCGTAGGCTCCGAGATTTTCAGGTAAGCGGTACTGTTTATCCTTAATAAACTCTCTTTACGCCTCTTATTAGTTGAATTCATCAAGAGATTTAACTACAAATTAATAATAACGTTAGTTAGCAAAATGTTTTACCGGAAGTGACCAAAATCCATACTTCATATTAAACCGGAATGTCACTTTTCAAACGTTAATTTTTCGAAAACAATTGAATTTAGGAGTAAAGTATATTGGAGAAAACTGTTGAGAATTATGAGCAGATTTCAAAAATGGAATAAAATACCGGGTATTTTATTTTTAAAAATTATTGAAGATGGCGCTCAGCCGCCATTTTGAAACTTTTAGCTGTGATTTTTTCATGAAAAAGTAGGTTTTTATCTCCTATTTAAGCCCTCCTAATTTCGTTGCGATATACCAGGTGGTTCAAAAATTAGAAGGGGGAACGGACGAGCACTGTATATGGCTGCTGATTTTGTCACATTCAGTAACAGAAAACAGTACGCTCAAACGTGTCGCTGTTATATGAATTCGGCATTACTTTGCAAAAAGTCATTTCTCCACGACTTTTCTTGAATCTTATGAAAATCATGAATCTCCGTTATTTTTCAACTTTTATATAGGCGAAATTTTTTAAATCGCATATTTTTAAGAATTCTACATCCTAATTAAAAAAAGAAATACCTTCAACTTTGAAAACACCCTGTATTGCGAATTGGGTCAATTGTAATGTGCAACTAGAATGTTTTGAAATACTCTTAAATAATATCACGAGATAATAAGGCTTCAAAATTAAACCTATGTGGAGTCTAATCTATTCTATGTTCATTGATCTAAGTGTCAAATAATTTCAGCGGATCTAATTATAAACAGTTGCATTTAGTCGCGCCATTAAAACCTGCAATAAAGATTCCTGTAATCAACCGACGGTAACGAGTAAAGTGCAGATATCATTCAGAACGTTTCCCAACAACTCACTCGCCGAGTACTTTCGAAAACGCTAGCGGAAGGGCGGGGGAGTCGCCGGCCGACACAAAGACACTCGAGCAGCGCAAAAACAACGGACGATCACTGTTGCTTACCGTCCAGTGGAGGGCCCTCGAAAGGCTCGTTTGCAGAGCAAACATCGGCACGCGACAATGGCAACGTCATTGTGTTCGTGCCTTTAGTTTATCATATTCAATGGCGAGATGTGAGGCCGAGTCGAATAGGCGATATACGGAGAGACCGTTTTAATGAAAGTTACGACGGAAATTTTGTGGGGCGGCATTAGGGCCGATGCACAGTGCGATATTTCGACAATCTAGCTCGACAAAATCATTAGGTGGTAAAATGAATATGAGTGAATTAAAAAAAAGTTATTATGGTTTTAAACATATATTTCAAGATATTTACAACAAAAAATACACTTTAGAAACAAAAAATACACGTGAACCCTATACGAAGAGAGTAAACGTTATAGGAGAGTCTATTCCCCATAAGACAATGGTGACACTAATAGAAAGAGATGAAAGATCATTTGTGAGTCATAGTGACGTATATGGTAATGTCATGGCCACCATTCACTCTGGACAGTGGCGGACTAGCGCATTCCGTACTCTGGTATCTGAGAGTGACAGGCTCTTGAATGTATATTGGACCACTCTGTATGTTACGTGGGCCACCTGTACTCATGTCCAAGTACGTCACTATGATGCGTTAATGCTACAAGATTCTGATTGGCTAGAGCTTATTAGTGCCTCCTATTCAGTTTACTCTCTTTGAACCCTATATTGCATAAAGTTCCCAATTCAATTCAATTTATTGGTCTATAATACATAGCAAGGATTGAATAACAGCATTTTTTACAATTTAGTTTCTAATAATAATAGCTAAGCATCATTGACAAATAATGAGCTACTGCCCAAAAGAAGGTAAACATGGGCTTTTGGTAGTTATTATTTGATTACGATCGTACGAAAACATAAACAAGGTATTTATAATGCAACTAAAATATTTGATTATGACTATATACAGGGTGATTCAAAAGTAGTTTGACAAACTTCAGGAGGTGATTCTCACAATATCGTGTCATAATACTCGCCAAAAATCAAAAAATTATTTAAAACTACCCTTGCCTTCCTCATCCCTGGTAAAGGACTCAATTTTCTATAACGGCGTCAAAATGTATAACCACTTACCGTCTCATTCTAGAGAGAGCCACGATAGTACTGAAAGCTTTAGAAAATATATTAAAAAACTACTCGTGAGCAGACCCTATCATAGTTTGCAAGAATTTTACAATGACAACTTTCACTAAAAAAATGTGAACTGTCTTTTAATTTGTGATTTTATTGCTTTTATTGTATTGTATACTCGATTAGAGCGAAAAATTTACAAAATGCTCAAATAACATTTTTCATTTTTTATATCGATATTTTATTCATGTATTGACATTTATTTTATTAAATAATATGTATGTTTTGTATATATGTATATGTATATATACTAAATGTTCAAAGAACAATTTTTATAGGTGTACATTTATTTTATTTTATTTATTTTACATGCTTGTGCGTATATAACCATTATTATTTTGTACTGTTTACCTTTTACTTTGTCAACAAAACTAGATTTTATCGACAATAAAGCATATTTTGATTTGATTTGATTTGATTTGAATATTCTAATATGAATTGTCCAAATGAATATATGCCCGTAAACGCTTCGTTTCCAAGATACAAGGTGTTAAAGTTTTATTTTCAGTTTTTTTAATTTCTTTCGAAATACTGACCTCAATTAAATGAAAATTGGTATTCAGAGGTTTTTTGAGGTTTTGAATTCGAACCTGATGTTATTATTGCTCTTACTCGTAGGGGGCGCCACCTACACGTCTTTTTCTTTTTTGAAGATTCATAACTTTCTTGAGCTTACTTCTAGCACATTTTTCAGTAAACAAATCAATTTCCCTATCATATCTACGTAAAAAAGCTAATCTTGTTACAAATCGCTATAAGCAACCGTTTTCTAGATATTTGGACTTGAAAATTTCAAGTCGATTATTTGATAATCGATGCGTGTTGAAGTTATTACCATTATTTTGCATTTTTCACAAGAATGCTTAAGAAATGAATTCGACGTTGTAGGGGGCGCCACCTATTCTATTTATTTTTACTCGTTTGAAATAGTTATTTTGTATCAAGGGTGCAAAATCTGTATTTGTGTTAATAAAATTTGCAAGAAATATCAACATTTTATTTCAAGAAATTTTGAATATGTAGAATAAAATAAAATAAAGGAAACTAAATTGTATTCAGATAAATTGTTCAAAGTGTCCACCTTCAGCGAAGATACAGGCATTCAGTCTTCTAATCATTGAATCTCGTACCCGCTCAAAAATTATTGGTGTGTTTCTTATCTATTGTTTCACAGGCGTCTACTATTCGGTTTCTTAGATCTTCCTCGTTCGCTACTGGAGTTTTATAAACTAGTGACTTCAAATGTGCCCAAAAATAAAAATCTAGCGGGTTTAGATCTGGGGACCATGGTGCCCCCGCCTGGTTAGGTTCTTCTACACCCCTACCGATCCATCGATTTGGATAGACAGTGTTAAGGAATTCCCTGGCTACAACACTAAAATGGGCCGGAGCCCCATCATGCATAAACCACATGAGCTTACAAAGTTCTAATGGTACATTCTGAAGTAGTCCCAGCAATTCATTTTCTAAAAAGTATCTGTAAGTTGCGCCATTCAGTCGGAACGGAAGAAAGAAATGACCTATCAAGTAATTATCAATTATTGCCGCCCATACATTTACAGAAAATTGATACTGATGATGTCTTTCACTAACTTCGTGCGGATTTTCCAGAGCCCAAACATGGTTGTTATTAAATATTTATGATAGCATTTCGGGAGAAGTTTGTCTCGTCCGTGAAGAGTACATATCTTAGAAAATAATAGTTTAATAAAACTAAAAAACACGCTTTTATAGAAAATGACTAAAAAAATAGAAAATAAGAAAAACAGTTATTTTATTTAAAAAAAAGCGTGGGGTGCATGGCATAGCCTCGGCCAACAATTACCTGTGATCTGAGACATTTCTTACTTAACTCCCCAAAGGTGTGTAATGTACTATATAATTATTGATACCATGCGCCCCACGCTTTTTTTTTTAATAAAATACATTTTTTTCTTATTTTTTATTTTTTTAGTCGTTTTCTATAAAAGCGTGTTTTTTAGTTTTTTTTTAATATTATTTATTTCCTACTTTTTAGTGTGGTTTATTTATAAAAGCGTGTTTTTTTTTTTTAATATTATTTTTAGAATTTTTTTGCAAATTGAAAAATGGAATAATTTTATCGAATTAGGTAATTATAATCTCCGACCCCAAAAACCCCCACATTCCAATTTTGAATAGAATCAGACCATAATCACAAAACTCGGCCGCCATTTTAAAACCGCCATTTTGAATTTTTCAATTTCTACAAAAGAATCATAATATTCGACCCCAAAAACCCCCACATACTAATTTTGAATAGAATCAGACCATAGTCACAAAACTCGGCCGCCATCTTGAATTTTTCAATTTTCACAAAAGAATCATAATATTCGACCCCAAAAACCCCTACATACCAATTTCGAATAGAATCGGACTATAATCACAAAACTCGTCCACCATTTTGGAACCGCCATCTTGAATTTTCCAATTTTGACAAAAGAATCATAATCTTCCGACCACGAAAACCCCTCAGATACCAATTTTGACGCGAATCGGACCATAATCACAAAACTCGTACGCCATATTGGAGCCGCCATTTTGTTTTTTTTGCACACAAAAATTTCTCAATGCATTTTCACCGGAATTATGTACAGCTGCCAAATTTCAAATCATTCGGAGGTCTGGAAGTGGGTCAAAATCGTGCCCAAAGGAGTCGGTTACAAACAAACAAACAAACATACATACAAGTAAAATTGAGGATTTCCAGCCAACTTTCTCAAAAACCACTGACACATAGTAATGCGTTGGGGAAAGTCTCGTGGCAAAAAAGCTTAAACCCTTTGAATATGGTATGGATAAAATTGTTGATCGTGGATAGTTCTTCAAACTGTGGGATGAGTAGAATTGAGAGTTTCAGCAATTACTCTTGTACTTGTTTCTGAATTCACCTCGAGAGCGTTCAAAACAGTTTCTTCCAATTCTGGGGTTCGGACTGCTCGTGGTCTTCCAATAATATCAGCTGCCCTCTTAAAGCTACCTGTTTCTGCCAAACGACGGTGGAGACTGGTAAATGTTGGAGGTGAAGGCAGTACTCGATTAGGAAATCGCTCCTGGTAAATACGTCTTGCTTCGCGCGCATTGCCATTCGCAAGGCCATAAACGAAATGCTTATCGTCTAAATGAGCATTATTGTTTAAATAATCCATTTTTTTTAAAATTAGTGTTTTGAAACTTACAGAACCTTTAACAAAACAATAAAACGTTTAACTGTCACATAATATGTAATTACCAAAACGACTTACTTAAACGTCATATTCATTTCCTAAGCATTTTGTGAAAAGTGCAAAATAATGGTAATAACTCAACACGCATCGATTATCAAATAATCGACTTGAAATTTTCAAGTCCAAATATCTAGAAAACGGTTGCTTATAGCGACTTGTAACAAGAGTAGCTTTTTTACGTAGATATGATAGAGGAATTGATGTTTTTACTGAAAAATGTGCTAGAAGTACGCTCAAATAAAGTTATGAATCTTCAAAATAGAGAAAGACGTGTAGGTGGCGTCCCCTACGTGTGAGAGCAATAATAACGTCAGGTTCGAATTCGACACCTCGAAAAAACTCTCAATACCAATTTTCGTTCAATTAAGGTCAGTTTTCCAAAAGTTATTTAAAAAAAACGAAAATAAAAATAAAACTTCAACACCCTGTATCTTGGAAACGAAGCGTTTCCGGACATATATTTATTTGGACAATTCATATTAGAATATTGTGAGGAATCACCTCCTGAAGTTCGTCAAAGTACTTTTGGATCACCCTGTATGAACAGAGAACTAAACCACAGTTTATAGCTAAAGAAGCAGTTAGCTCACTTGGCCCAAATGCATGTTCCAAGGTAACATCCACTCCAGGGAAAGAATTCAGGATGCGCAGAAGACTGTACGCGATTATCGCTCTTCGAAGTATACGAAAAATGTCAGTATTAGTAACACAGTAACACGCGGTATGCGCGAGGGATAAAAATCAGAGTTGCGCAGTGTACAAACGGGAACATAAAGATCAAAGTGCCGACGCCAAGTGAGCGAACTGTTTCTTCAGCTATAAACTGTGACTAAACGTTCATATGAATTGAGAACACCGAGCCACCGAGCAGTCCGGACAATGACACTGTGAGGGTGAAGGTTATCGAACTTGTTGTCTGCTAATGCAGCACTAACCAAACGGCGGAGTTTTGGTAGTTAATTGATTTTTCTTTTCGGGCTTAATTGTGAATATTTCAAAGGAAAAATCTTTTAATTTTTTGATGGACTATCAACTGCTAGCGGTGGTGCAGCAAGTTAGTTTACACCTTGTAGAATCGTATTTTATCCATTCCGCGAAAACGACACCCCACCAAGCATTAAAAACAAAACTTTGCAAAACAACGTATTTTTCTCAGAACGAGGTGGCTCTGCGGGGCTCTACCGATGCGACATTGTTATGCAGGGGTGGCGCGTCATCGCCGGCAATAACGATCATTCGGCACAGAAATGGAATAATGAACTCATTCGTTAAATTCTGGTCTCTGTAGACCACAGACGGCGACGCCACGCGTATACCGGGTTATTTTCTTTTGACACCGACACGATCGGGGGAGGGTGGCTCTCATCCACTTCGCTAATCATCCCAATGACGGGCATTGTGGACGGAATTGGGCCGTGAGACGGGACCACACGCACCGCAGGTTCATGATCACGTCAAAGGGTTGGGATTGGCCGCGATATTTATGTAGATACGTGAATTCGGTGGGAAGCTGATTAACATCCTGTACAACATTCAAATAAAAACAATAATTGAGGAAAGTCGTCAATTCTGAATATATTTGCGCCCACAGAAAGTGCGGGAGGAGATGTAAAGTAAAGATTGCACGAGAAAAGCTCCCTAGGGGTAGACCCCTAAAAATTGCCAAAAATGAAATATACCCGATCGACTTGTTCTTAGAACCAGAGTGTGGGAAATGTTCTCCAAATTTCGAAAATATATACTTATTTATAGTTATATCGTTTGTCTTGCTGCCAAGAGCTAAAATATGCATTTTGCACAGTTCTGTTGGAAACGAGGATTTTCCGAAAAAAATACATTTTTTCACGTTTTCTTAACGATTTTTCTGTGCTGTATTGCTAGGGCAACTCGACAACTGTAACATAGAAATTTTACCTTAGCGGCAATCATTTCAGAATACTTGATTTACTACCTGACTGTATTTTCAGGAAAAAATACAAGAAAAAATATCTGCACGGAAAAATCTCCCTGGGGGTAGACCCCTAAAAAATGTCAAAAATAAAATATATCCGATTGACCTGTTCTTAGAACCAGAATGTTGGGAAATTTCCTCAAGATTTCGAAAATATATACTTTTCCATAGTTATATCGTTCGTTTTGCTGCCTAGAGTTAAATATGCATTTTGCACAGTTCTGTTGGAAACAACGAGGATTTTCCGAAAAAAATTAAAAATTTCACGTCTCAACGATTTTTCTGTGCTGTATTGCTAGGGCAACTCGACAACTGTAACATATAGAAATTTTTCCTTAGCGGCAATCATTTCAGATACTTGATTCACTACCTGACTGTATTTTAAGGAAAAAATATCTGCACGGAAAAATCTCCCTAGGGGGTAGACCCCTAAAAAATGTCAAAAATAAAATATATCCGATTGACCTGTTTTTAGAACCAGAATGTGGGAAATTTTCTCCAGATTCCGAAAATATATACTTTTCCATACGCATTTTGCACAGTTCTGTTGGAAACGACGAGCAAAACAAATAGAATTATTTCATATTCTTGAAATTCGATATATCTATGTGAAAAGTATTGAAAGTATGGTAATGATGATGATGATGATGATGATTTTCCGAAAAAAACAATTCTTTACGTCTATTTGAACGATTTTTATTGTGCTGTATTGCCCTAACTCGACAACTGTAATATATAGAGATTTTTCCTTAGCGGCAATCAATTCAGAATACTTGATTCACTACCTGACTGTATTTTAAGGAAAAAATATCTGCACGAAAAAATCTCCTTAGGGGGTAGACCCCTAAAAAATGTCAAAAATAAAATATATCCGATTGACCTGTTTTTAGAACCAGAATGTGGGAAATTTCCTCCAGATTTCGAAAATATATACTTTTCCACAATTATATCGTTCGTTTTGCTGCTAGAGCTAAAATATGCATTTTGCACAGTTCTGTTGGAAACGACGAGCAGAACAAAAAGAATTATTTCATATTCCTGAAATTTAGTATACCTATGTGAAAAGAGTTGGAAGCTTGGTTATGATGACGATTTTCCGAAAAAAAAACACGTTTTCTCAACGATTTTTCTGTGCTGTATTGCTAGGGCAAGTCGACAACTGTAACATATAGAAATTTTTCCTTAGCGGCAATCATTTCAGAATACTTGATTTACTACCTTACTGTATTTCCAGGAAAAAATACAAGAAAAAATATCTGCACGGAAAAATCTCTCTAGGGGGTGGACCCCTAAAAAATGTCGAAATTAAAATATATCCGATTGACCTGTTCTTAGAACCAGAATGTGGGAAATTTCCTCCAGATTTCGAAAATATATACTTTTCCTTGGTTATATCGTTCGTTTTGCTGCCTAGAGCTAAAATATGCATTTTGCACAGTACTGTTGGAAACGACGGGCAAAACAAATAGAATTATTTCATATTCTTGAAATTTGGTATACCTATGTGAAAAGAGTTGGGAGTTTGATAATGATGAGGATTTTCCGAAAACAATATTTTTTCACGTCTCCCTAACGATTTTTCTGTACTGTATTGCTAGGGCAACTCGGCAACTGTAACATATAGAAATTTTTCCTTAGCGGCAATCATTTCAGTATACTTGATTTACTACGTGACTGTATTTTCAGGAAAATATCTGCACGGAAAAATCTCCCTGGGGGTAGACCCCTAAAAAATGTCAAAATTGAAATATATCCGATTGACCTGTTCTTAGAACTAGAATGTGGGAAATTTCCTCAAGATTTCGAAAATATATACTTTTCCATAGTTATATCGTTCGTTTTGCTGCCTAGAGTTAAATATGCATTTTGCACAGTTCTGTTGGAAACAACGAGGATTTTCGGAAAAAAATGAATTTTTTCACGTCTCCTTAACGATTTTTCTGTACTGTATTGCTAGGGCAACTCGGCAACTGTAACATATATAAATTTTTCCTTAGCGGCAATCATTTCAGTATACTTGATTCACTACCTGACTGTATTTTCAGGAAAAAATACAAGTAAAAATATCGGCACGGAAAAATCTCCCTGGGGGTAGACCCCTAAAAAATGTCAAAAATGAAATATATCCGATTGACCTGTTCTTGGAACCAGAATGTGGGAAATTACCTCCAGATTTCGAAAATATATACTTTTCCATAGTTATATCGTTTGTCTTGCTGCCTAGAGTTAAATATGCATTTTGCACACTTCTGTTGGAAACAACGAGGATTTTCCGAAAAAAATATAAAAATTCACGTCTCCTTAACGATTTTTCTGTACTGTATTGCTAGGGCAACTCGACAACTGTAACATATAGAAATTTTTCCTTAGCGGCAATCATTTCAGTATACTTGATTTACTACCTGACTGTATTTTCAGGAAAAAATACAAGTAAAAATATCTGCACGGAAAAATCTCCCTGGGAGTAGACCCCTAAAAAATGTCAAAAATGAAATATATCCGATTGACCTGTTCTTGGAACCAGAATGTGGGAAATTACCTCCAGATTTCGAAAATATATACTTTTCCATAGTAAAATATGCATTTTGCACAGTTCTGTTGGAAACGACGAGCAAAACAAATAGAATTATTTCATATTCTTGAAATTTGGTATATCTATGTGAAAAGTGTTGAAAGTATGGTAATGAAGATGATTTTCCGAAAGAACAATTCTTCGCGTCTATTTTAACGATTTTTCTGTGCTGTATTGCCCTAACTCGACAACTGCAACATATAGAAATTTTTCCCTAGCGGCAATCCTTTCAGAACACTTGATTTACTACCTGACTGTATTTTCAGGAAAAAATATCTGCTCGGAAAAATCTCCCCAGGGGGTAGTCCCCTAAAAAATGTCAAAAATAAAATATATCCGATTGACCTGTTCTCAGAACCAGAATGTGGGAAATTTCCTCCAGATTTCGAAAATATTTACTTTCCTATAGTTATATCGTTTGTTTTGCTGTTGTTTTTATTAGAGGCTTGATATGAAAAAGATGGCATAAAGCTTCATCAAAGACGTACAGTTTGCTGAAATTGGTATGAAAATGAAAGATATTTGCACAGGAAAATCTCCCTAAAAAATGTCAAAAATAAAATTTATTTGATTGACCTGTTCTTAGAACGAAAATCTGGGATATTTTCTCCAGATTTTGAAAATATATACTATTCCATAGTATATCGTTTGTTTTGCTGTTGTTCTTATTAAAGGCTTGATATGAGAAAGAAGCTGTTGGCATAAAGCTTTATCAAAAGACGTACAGTTTGCTGAAATTGGTATGAAAAAGAAAGATTGGAAAAAAAATCATTATATATATATATATATATATATATATATATATCTCATCGCCAGGAGAGCTTCTTATTGAATGTCTGGGCTGGAATTATTGGAGATTGCCTAATTGGGCCTTTTTTTTACCACGCAGATTAAATGGACATAATTATCGCCGATTTCTTGAAGATAATTTGACAATTCCATCGAAAGATGTTCCTATTTTAATGCGAAATCGCATGTGGTTTATGCACGATGATGCACCTGCTCATTTTAGTGCTCTGGCACGCGAATATTTAAACCAAAACATTCATAATCGCTGGATAGGTCGTGGGGAACAGAGTCATGGCCAGCTAGATCCCCAGACTTAAACGGACTTGATTATTTTCTTTGGGGACATCTTAAGACGTTGGTGTACAGTGAACCAATTCTAACTGAGGAAGAATTGCGAAACCGCGTAATAGTTTCCTGTGAAGCAATAAGGAATACTCTAGGAAATTTCCAAAGAGTACGCGAGTGAATGACAAGGAGGGCTGTTGCGTGCATACTTGCAGGAGGCGGATATTTTGTACAGTTAATTATATTTTGGTATTTTTTGTTCATAATAGTTATGTTTTTTAAAATGAAAAATGCATTTTTATGCGTGCATTCAATTACACAACAAAAACTAAATAATAGTTACCATGAAATTATAAAAATCTTGCCCAGATTCTTTGGTTACCACAATTGTGAAATTAAGACTAAGAGAAAAATCGAATAGGGACAAGCAAATTAATGTATTTTATTTTCTAAATCGAAAACCGTCCGCCGGATGAAAAAAAGGCAGGAGATGAGAAGATAGAGGACAATTACAAAAATAATATTTATTTGGAAAAAAAGGCAGTGGCGTATTATTATTTTGATCAAAAATATGCAGGGTCTGTTAACAGGGACGCCACTGATAAAAATTAAGAAATCCTTTATCATTGAAAAAATTTATTTTTATGCGTACTATGCATGTATCAAAATTGAAAATAAAGACAAAGTGGTTTCAGAGATATTGGGGAAGAACTGATTTTTTGGTTGAATTTCAACATCCTGTATCTCAGAAATGTTCATATGAAGAATTTTTCTTAAAATCATCCAAGGATTATCGCCCTTTAGGATCAGCATTCAATTATGAAACACCCTGTATATTCAATGATTCTTCATTGAATTCAATGGTTCTTCAGACTTGATTCAAACTGATTTGTTGAAAATATGAACAGAATGCTCATAAAATCAGATGTGGAATCATCTGCGACTGAAAGATAAACTTTAGTCACTATCTTCCATCGTCAAGATAACCTCTTGTGGGGTATTCATGTTGAAAAGGGAAACATTCTCAATTGAATATTGATAGAAATTTTTTTCTGTGAATTGAAAAATCCACGATTTTATGAAGTTATTTTTTGTGAATGTCTAACAGAAAACAACTACTTCCCCGGCTAAAGCCATGCTGGACATTGAACTACATCTGATATATATTCTGAAAAGGCCCTAACTCAAAAGAAAAAATCTGAAATTGGAAATTTGCATTTTCATTCAGATAGTTATTTGATTTTCTATCAATATTCAATTAAGAATGATTCAAACTGTTTAAAAAAGTTGTTTTTTTTTTCAATAATATGTTATTCTGCTATCGTTATTGGGCTAATCCTGTTGGGTCATGTATTAATAAATAAATAATAAATATCACTGTTGCTGGTGAGATAAAGACAGTTTCTTTTCTGGCCCTCGCCCAAAAAAGTTACAATTACACCTTAACTATAGGTACTATTAAAATCATTTTTTCCAAGTTACAATCGAAAAATTATGTTTACCGAGTTTTGGTACTGGAATCGATGGAGCACGATTTAAACCATACATTTGCTTGTCAAGATGACACACTGTACCAACACTAAGTAAAATTAATGACAATTATCTTCCCATCTCACCGCCGATAAAACCAGCATATACATTACGCCGATCTACATATGCAAATATATCTTGCATGAACTTCGGCAGACGACGTTATGCAAAACTGTAAGACGAGGCGTCGTGACGCGTCACCGTCGCATATATCCGATCAGCAAATAGTGCGCTAATTTGTTCCCGTAATCCCGTTAGCTTGATAGCGAAGGGACATTACGGGATTATATGGAAATTCCCACCGAACCAGTATCGGATACGGAAAAATGACAAGCGTCCGCTGAACGCCCGAGCGATTTCGACACCTGAAGGGGGACGCCTAAGGGTCGAAATCGTTTGCGGGATGCGTTTCGCCGGTAGCTTAGTTGGGAATGGGTGTTTTTGCGGAATTGTGTTTTCGTGGTTTCTGGGCTTATTTCTCCTGATCCAATACAGAGCATTATTCGTTGGTCTTTTTGTGGAAATTCACTCGTGATATCGAGAATTGAGGAAATTGTATGTGCATATTTGGGGGGAATCGGTGCCGGGTGGGTGGTATTGTTTATTCAAGGGCAGTAGAGTGCGTGATAGATTTTTTGCAGAGATAAGTGCCATGTGAAGTGGAATGAATAGAAAAATCGAATTTAAACGGTTTTCTTCACATAAAGGATTCAATATAAAATTGAACCAGAGAAAGGTAGATCTCAGGTGAAAAACAACTACTTTCCTGGCAAATACCACGCAGAACGTTGAATGATATTCACCTGAAAATCCATGCATACTTCCATAAAATATCAATGGACATTGAATGCAAATGTTTCTTTCTGATAAGCTCGATTATGTTTAATTTAAGTCGTGTTCACCTAACAATCCGCATACCGGTTTCAGGCTTCTTGGCCCTCATCAGTACGGAGTAGTCAACCAGCCAAAAGTCCAAAGAACTCTGGCTGAAGTGAGACACAACGTAAACGAACCATCATCGATCTTGTAACACCTATAGGTACGCCGGAAAAGATAAACTTTAACTGGCGGTACCTAGTGACAGAAAGAAACACTCCGAAAATCTCCCACCTCGATAGGTTTCTGAATAAAAGATTCCTTCTCAGTAGGAGTGGCAAGCCCGTCTAGCATATAGTGAGAGATAAGTGCCATGTGAAGTGGAATGAATAGAAAAATCGAATTTAAACGGTTTTCTTCACATAAAGGATTCAATATAAAATTGAACCAGAGAAAGGTAGATCTCAGGTGAAAACAACTACTTTCCTGGCAAATACCACGCAGAACGTTGAATGATATTCACCTGAAATGAGGGCCAAGAAGCCTGAAACCGGTATGCGGATTGTTAGGTGAACACGACTTAAATTAAACATAATCGAGCTTATCAGAAAGAAACATTTGCATTCAATGTCCATTGATATTTTATGGAAGTATGCATGGATTTTCAGGTGAATATCATTCAACGTTCTGCGTGGTATTTGCCAGGAAAGTGTTGTTTTCACCTGAGATCTACCTTCTCTGGTTCAATTTTATATTGAATCCTTTATGTGAAGAAACCGTTTAAATTCGATTTTTCTATTCATTCCACTTACATGGCACTTATCTCTCACTATATGCTAGACGGGCTTGCCATCTACTGAGAAGGAATCTTTATTCAGAAACCTATCGAGGTGGGAGATTTTCGAGTGTTTCTTTCTGTCACTAGGTACCGCCAGTTAAAGTTTATCTTTTCCGGCGTACCTATAGGTGTTACAAGATCGATGATGGTTCGTTTACGTTGTGTCTCACTTCAGCCAGAGTTCTTTGGACTTTTGGCTGGTTGACTACTCCGTACTGATGAGGGCCAAGAAGCCTGAAACCGGTATGCGGATTGTTAGGTGAACACGACTTAAATTAAACATAATCGAGCTTATCAGAAAGAAACATTTGCATTCAATGTCCATTGATATTTTATGGAAGTATGCATGGATTTTCAGGTGAATATCATTCAACGTTCTGCGTGGTATTTGCCAGGAAAGTAGTTGTTTTTCACCTGAGATCTACCTTTCTCTGGTTCAATTTTATATTGAATCCTTTATGTGAAGAAAACCGTTTAAATTCGATTTTTCTATTCATTCCACTTCACATGGCACTTATCTCTCACTATATGCTAGACGGGCTTGCCACTCCTACTGAGAAGGAATCTTTTATTCAGAAACCTATCGAGGTGGGAGATTTTCGGAGTGTTTCTTTCTGTCACTAGGTACCGCCAGTTAAAGTTTATCTTTTCCGGCGTACCTATAGGTGTTACAAGATCGATGATGGTTCGTTTACGTTGTGTCTCACTTCAGCCAGAGTTCTTTGGACTTTTGGCTGGTTGACTACTCCGTACTGATGAGGGCCAAGAAGCCTGAAACCGGTATGCGGATTGTTAGGTGAACACGACTTAAATTAAACATAATCGAGCTTATCAGAAAGAAACATTTGCATTCAATGTCCATTGATATTTTATGGAAGTATGCATGGATTTTCAGGTGAATATCATTCAACGTTCTGCGTGGTATTTGCCAGGAAAGTAGTTGTTTTTCACCTGAGATCTACCTTTCTCTGGTTCAATTTTATATTGAATCCTTTATGTGAAGAAAACCGTTTAAATTCGAGATTTTTTGCAGTTGTCCACAACTGAACATATTATCACATTCGGCGCATTAAATTTTTTTATGTTGGCACTTCCTTTCAGATATTTCCAAAAGATTTATTGGAGACTATTTCCCTCATACTATTTCAACCAATGATTTGTCAGCATTTTTCAAATTTTGGCCAATACTGTTAAAATGACAGCGGCAAAATTTGCAAATCATCCCTTGGGTTTTTTTTCGACAATATCTCTTATAAACATACTTCCGTAATTGATTTTCGTGGTTAAGACAAAAGAACTCTGGACATATGTTTGTCATCTGACGTAAGGTGCCTAAAAACTCTTGGTGTATTCACTGATTCGATTTTGTTTAGAATTTTTGGGAGACAACAAATGAATGGCGTTATATTCTGTTCAGAACTTCATTAGTAGGTTAATGTTTGTGTCACGCTAAATGTCAAACTTCAAACCTATGAAATTTTCTTTTTCTGTTAACATTACTGAATATTTTTATGCAAAAAATTGTGAATTGATCGATTACAATGATTATAGTTCTACGAACAAGATCCCGCTCAGAACAGTTTCGCGAAGATGAGATGGAATCCTTGAAATTTACTGCAATGTTTACATCTGTCTGTCAAAAATAAGATTTTTCTTGAAGTCTACCTGGCGATTTTTCCAAAGTGATTTCTACTGAAATGGCCTTTTTGGGATCATGGAAACTTCCACTAAAGAAGGAGAAAAGGTAGGAGAGTGGACTGATGTCTCTAGATGATGAATTAACTTGAAGGGATTGCAAAATGTCCCCGATGACATTGTTCCATTGAACTTTCTTACGGTTTTCCTGATGAACGTGGAAGCGTGAAATAGATTTTCGTCGACAAAAATGTTTTGGGGACCTAGTGAATGCGATGCCTCTCTTGCGTCATTGTTACAAATTATTCCTGGTGAGTACTCTCTTTTGGAAAACATTCTTATTTACCTCATTCATCTATATGAGTTCTTAATTAAGACTGGAATGGAAAATCAAATAACGATCTGAATGAAAATGCAAATTTTCAATTTCAGGTTATGTCTTTTACGTTAGGGTCCTTTCAGAATATCTATCAGATGTAGTTCAATGTCCAGCGTGGCTTTAGCTGGGAAAGTAGTTGTTTTCTGTCAGACATTCACAAAAAATTACTTCATTTTCATTGTGGATTTTTCAATTCACAGAAAAATTGTGCTATTCAATATTCAATCGAGAATGTTTTCCTTTTCAACATGAATACACCATGTTTTTTAGACATCTTAATCTGACGTTAAATTGTTCAAAGTGTCAAAATGAGTCGTTTTGGAACAAATTCAGACTAATATTTATAATATAACTCCCAAAAATACAGTTACTTCCAAAAACTCAATTTGTAGACAATTTAGCTTATTTTCGAAATAGTCTAATCAAATATATCTCGGTCTATTATTTTTCAGGAAAAATGTGATCTAAAGATTGTTGCTTATAAGAAACTTCCCTCGACAAATTGTATGGCATAATCTCTCGCCTTCGGCTCGAGATTTTGATCATGCAATATGCCTCGGGATATTACTCAAGCAACAATCTTTCCGGCAAAATAATATTCCCTTGATATATTGTAACTGAAAATAGAATATTGGTTAAAAACGCATAGCTCTTAACCTCATAATTTTTCGGCCAATTCGAATTTCGTAATACACTCATCTGCTGATTTTTTTTGTTTAAAAATGTTTATAATCAAATATAAAAAAAAATATGCTAACAAATTTTTGTCATATTTGATGCGAAGTGGATCTAGTTTTAACATTCTACAATAATGTGATCCACGCACCAGTTAGTCAGTAATTATAAAATGCACTTTTTACAATTGTTGAGCATTTTTTAACTTTTACTTTTGACCAGATTTTCGCCTCAAATACTTCACTGTGCGGGTATGTCTCCGAATTTGTGAGTTATTAAATAAGTTGAGAAAATTGATTTGCTTTTTATTTCCGAAAAACTTTTACGTATCCAAATGGGGAGGGGGACTCCGTGTCAATCTCCACAAAAAATATATATATATATATATATATATATATATATATATATATATATATATATATATATAACTTGTAATGTTATGATGATATGCAAATATCAATTAATTTTATAATTGAATTTTGTTATTATTATTATTATTATTAATATATTTTTTGCCACTTGTAATGTTATGATATATTTTCAAATATGAATTGTTGTTATAATATAAAAATTGCTAATAATATTTTTTGCTATCCTTTGTGAGCCAGATTGATATGATATAGATAGATATTTTTGCCCTGTATAATATTGCAATGATGTAATAATGGTCACTGTTCTCTCGTCACGTTGCTGCCAATTGATATCATTTTTCTTACCACAGCTAGCACAGTTGGTACACCTCTTATCTCAGATAGCCGGTTCAAGGCAATTTAGCCACTACTTGATATGTCAAAACTCAATTTATTCAATGGTCGTAGGAATGATTGTTGATCATTGTAGAAAACAAACAACAAAGTATCAAAAAGCAATTATTTCCTTTATTCAGGAAGACTTAATTTTACCTGGCCTACGAGAAATAACTTATACTAATGTGAATCTACAAATATTCACGGATAATCATAAAAATGAAATCATGGATAGATAGACAGAACCTCACTTTTTCCTTGAGAGTGAAATTTTCTGTTATAGTTTAAAATAAAGTGAAATAAAGTTCTTCAGATGTGAAATACGTTATTTGTGAAATTGTTCAGGACCGGATGTGCACTATTAAAAGTTTTTATACCTGGCTGGAAATGTCGGTGTTCAAGATATGCCCTGAAACTGGATCCCTTTTCACTACAAGCTCTATCAGGAACTCCAATACCATAAATCAGGAACCATACAGATGCAGAAATCAGCTTTGGATACTTGGATATGTTGTATTATTAAGGTAATATTGGTTTTGTTCTTAAAATGTTGGAATTATTTCGTTTTTCTTCTCCAAAAATGATGCGTGGCATTCCTTTTTAAAAAAATTCCGATCTCCTTTCGGCTTTGTTTTCTGGCACCTAGCTACGAATTTTCCTTCCTCTTTTTTCATTGGAATTTTTGAATTCGCGCACCAAATTGTCACATTTCACTGTTTGGGTTCTTCTTATATAATTTATATATACAACTATTTTTCCATTCTTATTACTATTTACAAATTTCAATAATAATTGCATATGACATCACCCCGTTGTTATTCTCTCACAATTTCCAATTTTCCATATGACCATCTATTCCCTGATTGGCTAATCTCATCAAGAAGTTTGCTGTTCTACCATTGGCTACTTTTAGTTAGGTACAATTTCATATACTGTATGTTTCAAATTTATAAATGTGTTGATCACTTTTTATTCATGAAAATTTTGTAAATCTAGACTTTTTGTTGTCTTTTTACCAATTATGGGTTATAATCATTATGACAGTGTATGAAATTGATTGTGTCATAGTATTTTGACATTTTTATCTATCCATATTATACATAGGCTTACAAATAAAATAAAAAAAATAATAGTCAGTGACGTCAGTCACTAGTTCAGAAACAACACAATAAGATCGGCAAAATAATATAATATTTTAAAATAAAAATTCATTGTATCCCGATATCCCGCTTGTTTTAAATGCGATATGCCGCTTGTTTTAAATGCGGACACACCGCACCTGTACCGAATTTATTTTGGCCCGTGCAATAGATCTTACGGAGCTTTTGAAGCAGCCTCTATTTTAACGAAAGTTCATGGTCGAGGTTAGCAATTGTACTGATATTTATAGACGGCGGCGCAGAGGTTGTAACACTGAACGATCGAGCTGAGAATGAGTCACTGACTATTATTTTCGTCTTATGGTATAGGTAGTTTACTTTATTCACAAAGTGTATGCATTTCGGAAGTTTATACTTCCATCATCAGTACGAATACAAAGAGATTAACAAATGGCCACCATAAATAAAATAAACAAAAGAACAAAGGACAAATTTCGTCATCTACACTTTAGATTTATGTTAATATCATATTATCTCTTGATTTGTGTGTAACGATGAGAATGAAACTACATTATAATACTTTTCATAGCTTACCAAGAGCAACTTAATTAATTTGTAAGTATGATTTCGGATAATAATTTTTAAAGATCGAATTAGCAAGAACTTCAAGTCTATTGATTTGGAAATGGATTCGAAAATTCAGAACCAGAGCCACTTTGCATCAAGTATAACGTATAACATAATTTTTCTTATCGATGAAATGACTATTACTATGAGTTACTGAAAATTGAAAAGTTATTTTTTTTCAATTGTAAAATAAAAATTTGGCAACACTGTCGTATGTAATTTGAGCCGTAGAATCCGAAAAACATCAACCATACAGGGTATTCCATTTGAAAAATCAAATTTGGTGGCTATTCTGGTGAAACCAGAAATCGGCCATTTTGTTTTCATATGTCTGTCAATTCTAAATTGTGTCTCATATCTATGTAGAAAATTTCATTCAAATCGGTTGATAAGTGAAGGAGATGTAGGCATGGCACTAGTCCCATCGTCACTCGGTATACAGATACAGACATTCACGCCATCTAGGTACAAAACTAGACACTAAATTGAGAATATCCATGTGAAGTCACGAACTTTGGTAATAGATGGCTACAAATCAACATCATATCATCATCAGATATACCTACATCATTGATATCTTTAGACAATGCCTACATATTTATTTTAATTTTAAACATTTTGAGTTCTTTCACATTGCTGGATTTTAATGTTTCGTTGCTATTTACTATGAACTAAGTATTACATTTCGATTGGTGTAAAGCGAAATATATGACTGATACAACTCTTCTCCATTCTATAATTTTCAAAATCAACCTCTTGAGTGTTAGGTTTTTCACGAAATAAATGAGTTCCCTTTTTAGTACCATTTTGATTGTTCATTGAATAAAATCGATATTATTCTCATTCTGTTTCAATAAGCGTACATGAGCGGCGCCTATGATTGAAGTTCTGAAATAGCATGATGGTAATGACTTTTAGCGACATCTGGGAGGATCCGTAAATTATGAAGAAGTCATGAGGATTTCAGAATTATGTAATCTTAACCTTTCTTTTCGCTCGAATATATTCTAGGTTAGTTGGTCTCGGGACCCAAATATCAAAATTCATCATAATTTCTTGAAATAATCCAATTCTCATACTGTCTCACCAAAAATAAGCACAATGGTGGAACAACAACGACAAAGAATTGAACAGGAAATGACGAAAATGATAAACGACCTAGATATGCAATACCTAAGAAAAATGCAAGTAAGTTTCAATATTCTGAGGCAAACCATGGAATTATTTTGTTTTTATTCAAGGCAGATATGCATAGGTGTGCGGCAACATGTTGCGACAATAGAGAATCTTCTTTAGAAAGAGTACAAAAATGTGTAGAGAATTGTTCCGTTAAGATAACTTGGGCCCAGTCCTACGTACAAAGAGAACTCGAGCAATTACAAAATAAGTTACAGAGGTGCGTCATGGATTGTAATGATGATGTTCGGGTAAAAATGGGGCCTAATCCTTCCGAATCAGAGGTATATAGCCATTATTAATATATTATTTGTAGTTATTGGTTACTTTTTACAGGTGGATACATTCACTGCCATTTTTGAAAAATGTGCCACAAAGTGTGTGGATAAGCAACTAGAGTTTATGCCTTCTTTGTTCAGACGAATGAAAGCTGATTTATCGAAAGGTGAACACAATACGTAAATAATTATTTGCTGTCGCCTTTTGTTTCAAGTAGAGATCTGTGATTTTACGATCGCACTGTAAATTTTTGTCATTTTATATATTTTTCAATACACCATTGTTGACTAATTGATTTTTTACTTGAAATCCTATATATATATATATATATATATATGTTTCTTCGTAGCTTTGCACGGGTATAATATCTTGATATAGTTTCTCGGGTTTCTGTCCTATGTTCTTGGTCCTCAAAAGTACCGATTTCACGACGTTTCTGCAAATTCAAATATGCCATCTTCAGGTAATGTCTGGAAATTCGAAACAATCGATATAAAATAGAGCATTTTTTGTACGATAATATACAGGGTGTTTCATTTTAAATAGGGAAGATTTTGCAAATATTTATATACAATGTGCGGCAAGCTGTTTTTTGCACCCTGTATATCAAAGGTTGATTTTAGATATATCGTTTGAGAAAGTCACCAAAGTACAATATTTGACCAGAAATCAATTTCAATAGGACTTGGCACAACTTTATAATTTCAAATATTATAAGTGACGAATATTTGAAAAAAACCTGTCATGCTAAAAAATGGCGAAACCCGTAAATATTAAAAAAAAAAAGGTATAACTGATGGAAAATATAGGTTGCTTTACAAAAAAAAGCAAGTTGGGACCAGCCCAATAAAAACTGAATGCACTGTTTGACTGGCAATTTTTTTATTTTGTCAAGCTCGAGCAATAAGGTGACATTATAGAAAAATATATTCCTATCTCTTTCCTAAACGGAGATATGGAACACATCGCCACTGTTGCACGACCCTGTTTATTTAGACATCAATACAAATTTGAGTTCTAAATGTATATTTTTCAAAAACATATAAAAATTGAGAATATTTGTCTTTTACACCGTCTAGCACCTAAGACAGTGGCTTGATTCAGATGAATTCTGGTATTTGAGTGTTTTTTCCCATAATGCCATTTATGTAATGTATCTGTGAATAGTGCTTTATTTCTTATGGCCCTTGGAACATGAAATGCAATAATGAATTAATCATATTTATAGTTTTTTATTATCAAATATAGAACTTGAATAGTATTTGGACAGCATACATCCTACTCTCTTTATATCTTATAAACAATAAATGCACAATAAAGATAAAACAATGATAAAATACATAATTTTTAAAGAAATCAAGTTGTAGCAAATAAATACAACAGTGAGTTGATGAACTGCACAATCTCAGAATTTCCCAACTTCGATTCTCCATAAACCCTATCGACAAAAGTAATCGGCACTTCTCCGATACTATAACCTAGTTGCCTCGCCCTGACAATCATCTCCATTTGGAAAACGTAGCCTTTAGAAACGCAACTCTTAATCAGTTTTTCCAAAACATCCTTTTTGTATAATCGAAAAGAACCAGTGAGATCTGACGCACCCGGTCGGAGTAAAAGCTGGGTTAGAAAGTTTGCACCACGCGATACAAGTTTGCGCTTGAAGTCCCATCCATATACTCCTCCTGATCCAACATATCGGGTACCAGATACCACATCAAAATCTTCGGTTTTCTGCTTTTCAATGAATTCGGAGATGAATTTCGGCTAAAACATTTTCATTTTTATAAAAGATCAATATTATATGGCCCAAGATGAGTCGATTTAATATATTGATGTTCAAACTAAGAAGACAAGGTCTTACTTTACTCAGGATTACATTTATTCATTCCAATAAGTATCAGCTTCTTGAAAATGATACCGAATTGTGCAATAATAGGCTTTTCTACCCAAAAATTCTGTCTTTTTCAAAGTTCCAAATGAAAATACATATTTGTGAAATATATATTTATACAGATTGAAATTTTATGTTACTCACATGATGGCTGAGATCTGCATCCATTAAAATAATGAAATTCCCCGTAGCATGCTTCAAACCATGAATGTAGGCCGTTCCCAAGCCCAGCTTACCAGCTCGTGGTCTTAAGACAATTTTATCTTCCCCATATATTTTCTGGAGTTTCTCAGCAGCATCGAGGGTACCATCTGGACTATTGTCATCGATAACTATGATTTCGTAGTTGTACGCGCTGTAACGTAATTTTTTAGGGTGCATCGATAGAAAATTGTGACCCTACCTTTTGTCCAAATATTTTACGAGTAAGTAAATGATGATAGGAAGGTTGTCCACTTCACAATAAGTGGGTAGGAGTATTGAATACTTGTTTTTCGAACCGGTACTTTCGTTTTCCTCAGACATGTCTGGTTGATGTAAGTCTGGATTTTCTGTTTTCGAAGAAACAATTAGTAGAATGATCAATAATTCCAATGAATACTTTTTCATAAACAAGGTTTATTGATAAAAACTACATTACGTCGATTACTTGAGTCACCGTGAATAAGTATTGACATTTAGGTTAAGGTATATCTTCTTAATATTTTATAAGAACTTGTGGCTGCATTGCCCATCAGATGTCTCTATACATTTTCATCATTTTGTTGTTCCAAAATATTATTCAGAGATGTCGCTTCCAAAAATAATCTCTATGTTCAGTTGGTGGATGTGTATTTTTTTTAACCGACGAAACCAAAAAGGAGGAGGTTCTGCATTCGACGCGTATATTTTAATATTATTCGACGAAATCAAAAAGGAGGAGGTTCTCTAGTCGACGCGTATATTTTTTTTTATGTATGATCACGCATAACTTTTCACAGAGCAGTTCGATTCCGATGATTCTTTTTTCATTGGATAGGGTGTACTTCGAAGTTGGTCCCATTTGAATTTGAACAAAAAAAATACATCCCTAAGGGTAGCGAAATGGAGGATATTGACCGTTCACCCTCTGAATTTTTGTCAGTTAACCGATTCTACCAGGCATAACTTTGTAGTGGGTTTTTCGATTTGGATGTTTTTTTTTTATTAGAAAGGGTATACCTCATAGTTGATCATATTTCAATTTGGAATGAAATAATCCACCCCTATGGGTAGAAAAATAGGGGATGATTGATTTTTCACTTGTGGACATTGGCACACATATGTAGTTGACATTGACAGATCCTCCTACATCCGTCACAATAATTACATTCTATGAAAGGATGGAATTATATACAAGTGATGAAATCAACTAACCAGAACTTTCAAAAATAATTTATATTATAAAACAATAAATAGTAAAAGTAGATAATCATATTATTTAAAAGTTAATAGTAGGTAAGCTAGGTAAGTAAGTATTTTGGAATAAATCAAAAATTAAATAGGTTGTAATCAGTACATTTCAGCTACAAAAAATTGAAAAATAATAACTTTTTAACAAAAAATTAAATCGACGAAAAAATTAACTGAAAAGCAAAAAATAAAATAAACCTTCGTAGTCTCAATGATAATTGAGCTCCTAAACTAATGTGAGTAACTAATTTTGAGTCGGCACCAAACAAACTTGCAATTGAATTAGGTAAAGCGTAAAATGATAGCTATATAGCCAGATATAATGATCTTCGATAATTGTTTGTTTGGCTCCGAGTCAAAATTGGTCACTCACATTCGTTTAGGAGCTCAATTATCATTAAGACTAAGAAGGTTTATTTTATTTTTTGGTTTTCAGTTGAGTTTTTCGTCGGTTTAATTGTTTGTTATGTACGTATTAAGACCCCTATTTTGTCAATCTTTTTATTCTCTTCATTTCTGTTGCAGTAATATGTTGCTTTGTTCTTTCCTTCAAGAGTTTAATGAATAATAACCAAGGATATTCATACTGGGAAATTTTCCCCTCAATGATTCTCAAAAAAATTTAATTACAACACAAATCAAATCTAATATCCCATTATTATTATTATTATTAGTAGACCAAAAGAAATAACAGAATTAAGAACAAATTTCAAAAAAAGAACTCTTGCAGGCTTTAATTCATCTAATTTACACCAGAAATGAGACCCTCATTATTTTTTTTCCAATTTTACGTACCATTTGTTCAAAATTTTATAAAGATATTTTCTTGTGTGCAGACACAAGGAGATGATGGGAAGGGGGGAGATCGACGACTTTTTCCCGGGCTCAAATTTCCCATTACTTGTTTGTATCAAAAAATATTTTTGAAAGACCAACGATATATGTTTTATAATTTTAATTCTATGTAATATTATACTTGAAAATATGTTTCCCAGAAGTCTTATTGTTGAATTCCACGTAAAAAATAAAATACTGCAAATCTAATACGAAGTGGGGATGACAATTAATTTGTTTCATAAAACAAAAATTTTATTCAACGTGGAAATCATTTTCATGATATACCTTTTGAAATTTAGAAACTGTGTTTGTCAGTGGAAGAACTCATTAATGGAAATCTTAGTTTAGGAATTCAAAAACCTACATTAATGAATGATAAACTTACTCATGTACTTAGCAGAATGTGGGAGAACCTTATGATTCTGTAGTGAATGTTACTGTCCTGTTTTACCTGCAGTTTTATCGTTCGTATGTTATTCTGTCATTCTTTCCGGTTCAAAATTTGTAGCCGGTTTTTTGGTAAATTATTTTCCGGCCACACTACCACTATCTCAATCCCTAAAAGCTAGCAATTCAAAATCGATTCTATAAAGACGTATTAGCATGCAACAGACGGATCGAAAAACATTTACTCAACTGTGAAAACTTAAAATTAGTATTTGTCGAAGACTGAACCACAGTTTATAGCTAAAGAATCAGTTCGCTCATTTGGCGTCGGCACTTTGATCTTTATGTTCCCGTTTGTACACTGCGCAACTCTGATTTTTATCCCTCGCGCATACCGCGTGTTACTGTGCTACTAATACTGACATTTTTCGTATACTTCGAAGAGCGATAATCGCGTACAGTCTTCTGCGCATCCTGAATTCTTTCCCTGGAGTGGATGTTACCTTGGAACATGCATTTGGGCCAAGTGAGCTAACTGCTTCTTTAGCTATAAACTGTGACTGAACCATAGAGAAACTAAAAATAAAGAGAGTTGTCAAACCTGCAGTAAAAGTTGGCACCACGTTTAGACAGTGGCGACATACCTCGCAACTGGCCGAACTAAGTACAGTTGGTAAAACTGATTGAGATAAGGCGGGTTTTTCAAATGTGTTACTTTTATATGATTGATATGGTATATATTTTATAAGTGATCGATTTGCCATTCTTGTATTCCATATGAATGGTTGTATCATATGAAATACAGGAATGGCAAATCGATCACTAATAAAATATATACAGTAATCGATTCGTAGAATCTGTTAGTTCGTTCATGGTTAACATAAAGTTTCAAAGTAAATATTTATTTCATGATATCAAGAACAAAATTAAACATCTTATAAAACAAGAATATAAGTAGAACACATTTTATAGTATCTAGGACAATGTACAACGACAGACAAAACAATAATAAAACTCCAAAAAACAACAAAATTAAAAATATTCTTCAGTCTTATCATGAAATCAACCAAAATGAATACAAATTACATTTACAACATGCCTTCAATAATGTTGTTAATTTATTATTAGCACAAAGGAGAACGAGTAGGTATAACAAATACTCCAGTTTGATGATAATCATTAAGTAGACCATGTACTCCATACTTTCTCAAATGGTGATAGGAAATGGAAACTTTTGGATGGAAATGAGTAGCAATTTGTGAAAAAAAAATCTGCAACTGATGGATGGAAATAAGTATCAGTTTGTGAAAAGCAGCTTATATTTTACCTTGTAAAGAATATTTCGAGGAATTTCAGCGTCAACTCGAATAACAAAACATTCCATTTTCGACGTTGGTTTCATAATTCAAGTCCATACTATAATTTCTATAATTAATTTTTCGATGACAATTAACAGTAGAATTATTCTGAAATTGTTACGTGGTTTGTCATTTTCTAACAAATGTCGAAATTGGAAAATTATCATGTCAGTCGTCTGTTTATTGCGGGCAGCGCCTCCATGCGCGACTGGCCGTACCAAAAACTTGGTGGTCAAGATCGCCAATGTTTCAAACAGTCTCTTTATTTTTAATTTGTCTATGGACTGAACCTTCCAACACCAGCAGGGGTAACCCCACCCCCTAAAAAGGTTGGTTAGAGAAGTTACTTGGTTTTCCCCCAACTTCCAGCGCAATGCCTTTCTTCCTCGACCCTTCCCAGGAAGAAAAGCCGAAATTGTACATATAATAGTAGTTGTAAATAGTAGTTTTAGTTAACAGGCAAATAAAAGAATTGAAATTGGAAATTGGTTCAAAATTTTTAACCCATTTTTTGGGCACTTGCCGACATCCGATTGAGCTGAAATTTGGCAGGTGTTCATACTTCCGGTGACAATGCATTGTAAAATTTTGAAATTTCAAAATTCCTGATGGCGGCTCCAAGATGGCGGACAAGTTTTGTGATTATGGCATGATTCGATTCGAAATTGGTGTGTGGAAGATTTCTGGGACGAAGATTCTAAATTTTCTGTCAAATTTTGAAAATTCACGATGGCGACTCCAAGATGGCGGACAAGTTTTGTTATTATGGTCCGATTCAATTCAAAATTGGTATGTAGGGGTTTTTGGAGTTGGAGATTATGAATTTTTTGTCAAAATTTATAAATTCAAGATGGCGGCTCCAAAATGGTGTGAAGGAATTTTGTGATTATGGTCCGATTCTATTAAAAATTTGTATGTGGGGGTTTCGGAGTCGGATATTATGAAATTTTTTGTCATAATTTATCAAATTGAAATGGCGGCTCATGGAAAAAAAACAAAATGGCGCTCCAAGATGGCAGACGAGATTTTGGTTTATGGTCCGATTCGATTCAAAATTGGTCTGTGGGGATTTTTAGGGTCAAAGATTATGAATTTTGCTCAAAAGTTAATAAAATCAAGATGGCGGCTCAAAGATGGCCGATGATCTCTGTGTTTATGGTTCGATTCTATTCAAAATTGATACGTGGAGGTTTTCGGGGTCGGAGATTATGAATTTTTTATCAAAATTCACAAATTCAAGATGGTGGACGAGTTTTGTAATTATGGCCCGATTCGATTCAAAATTGGTATGTTGGGGTTTTTGGGGTCGGAGATTATGAATTTAGTCGAAGATTATTGATTTTCAATTGAAATTCATGAATTGAAGAAGGCAACTCCAAGATGGACTAGATAGCTCAGAACTCAGAAAAAGACCTCATAATAACGATGCTTTAACAGAAATGCACAGATTGAGGCGTACTTAAGTACTAAAAGAACAAAATAAAATAAAAAATATTTTTAAAGACAAGCTTCTATTCAAATGCACTGAAAAGTAAAAAATAATTGCTTTGGATGTGTGACGTAGGTTATTCCGTGAGTTATAGATTCAAAAGCTTGTCGCATCTGTATTCGAAATGAAAACTTTGCGCGACAAGCTCTTGAATCTATAACTCACGGAATAACCTACGTCACACATCCAAAGCAGTTATTTTTTACATTTTAGTGCATTTGAATAAAAGTTCGTCTTTAAAAAGGTTTTTTATTAATTATTTTATTATTATACTTGTTTTCATAAGATAAATATGTGGCGAATGTGTGCAAATAACATATGCGGCCAAATCAAAGGGCGGCAAAACGGGACGGACAATAATTAACTTCTGCGACACGCGCTCATAGTATAAGGCGGCTTATCGGTAAGCGGTGAGCGGTAAGAATATAAAATAAAGGGAGTACATAGAAAAATAGTAGTCTTTTGTCGGAAATCGGACATAAATGAAAAAAAATATAAATTTGACTTGTTTTGGAAGAAATCGGCATTTCACATTAATTCTTCAAACAAGATTAGTTAATCTTCATTTTTCAGTTTTGTAGAAACAGTGGTCAGTGATCTAAAAGTGAAAGTGAATACATAGTAAAGAATGGTAAGTAGGTTGGTACCTATGCAACACTGATATTATTAACGACTTTGATTTTTGGCATATTTTCGAAAACAGAATTTTTTTATTATACAGTGTGACCCATTTAAAATAGAACCACCCCTGTAGAATACGCATTTTTCAGTCAATCTATTAAAAATGAGTATTAAACATCAAAAACTGTATCTTGACACAAATTTTCATAACTTTAGTTTTATTTTCAAGGCACTCTATGGTTTTTTTTTCTTTGTCAAAAACGGCAAAAGCTTATTTAGGCGATTTTTGTTTTCAAATTTGACTACAACACTGGATTCGTAGTCGTTATAAATGAAAATTTCATAAAAGAAATTTTGGATAACAACGAAGTTACAACATCTTTAATTTTGGGAACAAAGTATTTGATTATAATTTTTATTTAGATTATAGACATATTTAAAATCTGGCAACAACGTCGATACAAAGTAGAACACCAGTGAACTTGTACAGTGAAAATCCGAAGTCAATAGCTCATTCCGTTCTACAGTTATAAGAATGGTAATGTGAGCGATTTGTGGTGGAAGCGATTTTGTAATAAAAATCTGACTAGGCCACTGGATTTGTAAATGATATTCCCTTAAAATCATTTATTTAAGTGTAGGTTATAAGTGTATTCCAAAAGAACAGACAATTTGAAATTCATTTTCAAGTTATACAGTAGTACATTCTTCCATAGCCCATAAAAACAAAATGAACAGAAACAAGTTTTAAAGTATTTATTCAACAATGAAACGTCATTAAGCAAAAACTAAAACTAAAATAAACATTACTGTAAAATTAAATATTTGAATTTTTGTGGCTTCTACTAAACCTCCATTTAGTTCGACACATTTATCGTATCTCTTCCGAATATTTTTAACACTATTTCTTATACTATTTCTTATTTGTTGAGGTGTAATTTCGACAAATCCAGTGACGTAGTCAGATTTTTATTACAAAATCGCTTCAACCTCAAATCGCTCACATTACCATACTTTCAGGAGTTATAACTCTAGAACAGAATGAGCTATTGACTTCGGATTTTCACTGTACAAGTTCACTGGTGATCTTCTTTGTATCAGCAGTGTTGCCAGATTTTTAATATGTCTATAATTAAATAAAAATTATAATCAAATACTTTGTTTCCAAAATTAAAGTTGTTGTAACTTCGTTGTTAACCAATATTTTTCTATGAAATTTTGATGGTTTTTATTTAAAGCGACTGCAAATCCAGTGGTATAGTCAAATTTGAAAACAAAAATTGCCTAATAAACTTTTGCCGTTTTTGACAAAGAAAAAAACCATAGAGTGCCTTGGAAATAAAACTAAAGTTATGAAAATTTGTGTCAAAATACAGTTTTTGATGCTTAATATTAATTTTTTTTAGATCAATTGAAAAATGCGTATTCTACGGGGGTGGTTCCATTTTAAATGGGTCACACTGTATAATTATAATAACAAAGAAACATCCAAACCTAATATTTATACAGTGCGGTCCATAGGTATGGATTAAATTCATTTTTAGCGTTAATATGTATTTTTTTCAATGCTGAAACAGGTCGATTTTTATTGGCAATTTGACAATTAACATTATGAAAATATTACCCCCTTCTTGCACCCCCTCTGAATTATGAGTACCCCCTCAAAAATTGTAAATGAGTAGGGGTGTCGTGTGGCACCTTGTTCGAAAGGGATTTTCATTCTCTGTTCAACAGTTTTTCAAATTTGGTGCTATCATAACTGAGAAAATGTATTTTTTAAATGTAAATTTTTTATACTTTACGTAGAATGAAGGAAATAATGTCACATAATGTTTAGGAAGTGTTTTTCAATTTATTTTACAATTAAATTAAATGATCAAAATGACCACCGTTCACTTCTTGACAATAAGCAAGTCGATCTTGAAATTCTCGTACAACATTTTGTAGGACCTCAGTATGTTGTTAATTTCTTCCGTTATCCTAACTTTTAAATCTGCAATATTGTCTGCGGTCTATTGGAATATACTTTTGATTTTAAATAACCCCATAAGAAGTAATCGAGGGGAGTCAAATCGAGGGATCTAGGCGGCCATTCAATCGTTCCACGTCTTCCAATCCACCTATTGGGAAAAACTTCGTACAAATAATCTCTAACAATACGTTTGTAATGCGGTGGAGCTCCGTCTTGTTGGTACCAAATTGATCATTGCATTTGGATCATTAACATCAGGAAAAAGTATTTTTAATGTAGGCTGTAGAAAGTTCATCAAAAAATCTAGATAAACCTCACCATTACCCGTGCCTTCAAAAAAAGAAGGGCCAATAATTTTGTTGTTAATGATACCAGCCCAAACGTTCACTTTTTTAGGATATTGTGTGTGAGCCTCATCATCGCACATCCAATGAGGATTTTCTCTGCTCCAATATCTACAGTTTTGTCTATTAACCGTTCCATTTAAGTAGCTTCATCAGAAAAAACAATTTTGTTTATGAACTGCAAATCTGCTTCCATTCTGTCCATCAGTTCACAGAATTGTTGCCTTCTATCAGGATCATCCTCATTTAACTCCTGAACCAACTGATGGTATTTTTCTTTATGTAAAGTTCTCAATATCGATGATTTACTTACATCATTGTCGGCGGCAAGTTGTCTACTTGTCATATGCGGATTTTCCTCAATCGCTAACAGTACATCTAACTTTTTTTCCTCATCCAATTTAACATTTCGACCTGGTTTTTGAATAGTTTTTACATGTCCAGTTTCACGAAATTTTATTTCTATTTTGCTAACTGTAAGACGTGTTGACCAGGGTATTTATTATTAAACATTTCACAAACTTCCTTTTGTGTTCTTGTTTTATTACCGCTTCCAATCATAATTGAAATGTTTAGTCTTTGAGTTTCGGATAAATAAGCGACAGTTAAATCAAATACACCCGCAAATGTTTGATGGAAGTTACTAAAACGTCACCGAAACTATCATACTCTATTGAAAGTGATTGCGACTTCTAAGTTATATTTAAGTGGTACAGTATGGTTACCGCAACGGTTATTTTCCACTTTCAAGTTAGAAAATATTTAAAGTCAAGCTGCTTAGTAGCCATAATGTTTCAGACACCTCAATTGACACCAACAAGTTATAGAACTGTGGAGTGGCTGCCATATATGAAAATTACGTGACTACAACCATGCAAATATGAAATTTTAGTTATTCTTACTGTATAGTGGTAGATTTAGTGGTGATACGTAATAATCACCGAGTCGAAGTTGCAGTATCAGTTTCGTCACTTCGGTGGTTATAGATATATGGTGATCAGAGTCTGATGATGGAGCAGGAAAGAGAAATGAGGATAAATTGGTGAGGGATTCTGAGCTACTTTCACTAGTTCAATCGATATGAAATTTTGGTATACGATATAGTACCGTTTGTGGCGAATTAGTCTATGAATGTGTGAAGTGAATGAAAGAATGAATGAGTGAATGGGATTGAGTGTATCAATAATCACGATTTGATATGGTACGGTGCTGAATATAAAAAGGCACGGTGGTGATTAAATGGGATTAAGTGCAGGCGCGTGCTGGGAGCGACCGGGAGTTTACCGGTGGGCCCTCATAAATTGGCCACAAGGGGCCCCATGACCCCGATGAGATAAATTTGCCCCCTGACCTAATACACCCAACCTATTAAACATTGACACAACGACGACTGCGACGAGTGACCTAGCGAGGCGACCGGCGACGTAACACCATACCCCCATCAGTTTCTAGTTCCCCAACCCTTTAATATTCTAGCGCCTTGTGCTTGCGCCACAGGCTGTGGTCTCTGCTACATGCTACATACTACTACGTGCATGTTTACATCATCGTGTCTCGTGTCGTGTACTTTTTTTATAAATTTAGAATTCATAAAATTTAACCATGAAAAGATAAGAACTTTTCGGGGATGAAAAACGCCAACTTCGAAAGCAGAAAAAACTACAGTGCGCAGCATCTGGGGATAGTTAAATTAAGTAATTTGGTCATTGTGCCATCGGCTTCTGCTGATATTGCTGTTGACGTATGTAAATTTAAGAGTTCTAATGATTTTATCAGGCGCAGACGCGAAAGCCGGGAGCCAAAGTAGAATTGTTTCTGTACTGTAGCCTCTTGTGTTAAAGCAAATCAATATTTACCATTTTTTTGGTCACTTCTTAATACATTTTTTGGTGTGTTGTGTAGATGTGGTTTGTAGGGTACTAGTTGATTTCGTTTTAATTGGGTTGAAAAATGTCCCTTCAAGGGGATTGAATCCTAGGTTTATACTGCAGGTTGTCTGTCTATCGGTTAAATTATTTTTTACAGATAATGAAAACCTAACCCTTTCACTGCGAAAATGATTTTTGAAATATTACTTCACATGCGCAATATTTTAAGTAGTGCGTATATATACGTCTAGAGCAGTATGGGCCAATTCATCGGTTATTCAAAGAAAACAAATTATATATATTTTGGATTGACGTTTATATTAACTGGAAAAAACATACAAAATACAATAACTAATAAAAAATTAAAAATGTTTTTGTATGTTATGTTTCTAAACAAGGAATGAGGCACGATGGCACTTTCACATGTGCGACATATGTCTGATTTCCCGTCTTTTGCGCTGTTTCGCACAAACTTTACATCGTTGTATTTTTAGTCCTTGGAATTAATTTAAGAGAATGTCTTTCAGTTAAACGTAATTCTCGATTCCGATCTAGTACTCGTCTGCCTATCCTACGAGAGGGAACCGGTGTATTATATTTTGAAATGTTTTTTGTGTACACGCTCCATAAAACTACATCGGGATAAAAAAAAAATAAAAAATGCTACTTTTACTGACTTGTTCGTAAAGTATTGCCATAGCCATGACAACACTTCACGGACAAGTTCGTAAAAGTTGCAATTTTGGATTTTTTTTTCAGTTCCTAAAGTTGCCATACTTGATTGATTATTGATATTTCTTTATTTTGATGGCAGAAATAAAATGCTTTTATATGTAACATTCTTTGAAAAACTTGTACGAAAAAATATTGTATGTAGCACATACGCAAATGGCATTCGCGGACTCATCTTCATATTATGGACTCAGCTAGCACCTTACGATTTGTCCGCGAAAGCTTCATGCGTGCTTGTTAAAGTTTATCCAATGTCAGTTGAATATGTACAGGGTGTTACAGAATTCAATACAAATATTTTAAGGGCGCATTCCTTGGGTCAAAATAAGACTTTTTTTCCAATAAACATGTGTCCTAAAATCCACCTCCTCCAAGCTACAGACATCAGCAAGTTGCGCGAAAAAAATTGTAAATTTTGAATTGTGGCTACAATTATGCATCAAATGTTCGGAAAATTCACAGACTCTTGGTTTTTTGGACGCTCTATTCATTTCTTGCTTCAAAAATAAGGTAACTGATTCAAAGGGGTGAATGAGGGTTGCCTACAGTTTTTATAGCCAACATTTTCTATTTTCGAAAAACTATTTGAATATCACAGTTAAGTTGGCCATGAAAAAACCTGAAATTTTGGTCTTTAGCATTTTTTTTGAATCAGCTAACAGTTTTCGAGAAAATTGCTGGCAAATGAAAGGGGAATATTGAAGTAACAAACTAAAATACTTAGTGGGCTATGACTTTTTACCTTGTTTCCCCCTTTGACGCTTTTGACGTTAAAATTGTAACAGCAATTTGATTTACTTGTAAGTGTGACGTTTGTGTTTCACGGTTTAGTGAAAATAGTTTATATCCATACCATGTTCAACGTGTTCAAGGATTGCTTCCAGGGGATTTCCCGCGACGCTTGCAGTTCACTTAGGTGGGTTCTTGGAAAGTGCAAAAGAAATCCGAATTTTTCATCCCGCATCCTTTTTACTGACTAGGCTAAATTTAGCCGCGATGAAGTAGTAAATTTCCACAATATTCATGTCTGGGCTGTAGAAAATCCGCACAAGATTAAAATAAAACGTCATCATGTGCTGTTTAGCCTAAATGTATTGGCCGGAATAATGAAAGTAAACACTTCGAAGTCGCTTATCTGTAGTCTTTACCCTCCGAACTGACTTAAATATGTACTGTGTACTACATGTGGCAGCGCGTCCAGGCCTTATATTGAATTCCTGGCTCAAGTAAGTTCCGCTGCTGGAATATTCGTGAACATTTCGAATATTCGCGCGGCGTAATGCTAGTTCTCAATCGTTTCCGCTCTAGACTTGCTGTGTTTTCTTGGAATCTTGGCCAGTGGCGTTTCATTTTCCTGGGGCGTAGTATGGATTCGTAACAATACATCCGTTTATGTTTAATACACGGAGAACAAAGAACAAAATCAAAATAGTTGAAGATCTATGTTCGTGTTCTTCAAATAAAATTTCATCTTTTTTTATTTTTCAGCTTTTATAACGTGCAACCACGCATTATAAAATTATAATTACCGATTTGGAAAAAGATTTATATTAATTTTTTATCTGAAATTTCCATAAATCTTTTCTCAACGACAACTACCGTCCAAAACATGGCAACAGCGCATTTCTGCAAAGACGATTTTTTTGCAAAATTCACTTGATTTAATAGATATAGTATCCACTTTGAACCATTCCCATACCAGATTTCCAATAATCCGAAGTGACCAACTTGGCAATAACGCATTTTATGGAGACGAAAATTACACCAAAAAAATTGAAGAGTTATCACGACATTCTCCAAGCAAAATTTCTATAAAACTTTACCAAATGATTTCTAGCGTCCATAACTTGGCAAAGTTCAATATCATTGCACGATTTGCCTGATTGATTAGTATAGTAATCAATTCAAATCATCCCCATATCAGATTTTCAGTAATCCGAAGTAACCAACTTGGCAACAACGCATTTCTGCAAAACAAAAATTGTACCATTAGAATTGGTCAAGGGTATACAAACGCGATTGTATTTTTTTGTTATTAAAGTATTACAATTTTTTTATCGCTTCGGAGAATTTCCCAAGATTGGATATTCCGAAGATTTAAGTAGACTAATTTTGCAGATTAGAGATATAAATGACATTATCAGCAAGTGTATCCAAATACAGAAATCCTTTCTAATTTTTATTTTAGATGCGTATATATACGTGTAGAGCAGTTGAGCGGCTAGCGTATATATACGTCAAGAGCATTGAAAGGGTTAATGTGCAACGAGGGTAAAGAAAGTGGATAGGATCTCGACGAAAATAACGAGACAACTAAGATATTGTTAGTTAAACCGAAGGATAATATTGGATGTTTTCTCTAGACATCCATTTCAACCTAAGAAAATTGACACCGGCGATCCTTTACCCTCTGATTATTGCAAAACATTTTATCGTAATGGTGACCCGGAATAAAATAAAAAAAAGAAAACGGTTGAGTTTAAAAAAAAATTAGAGTTCATATTGTAAGGTTTGCCTTGTATTTGGTAGTTATATTAAATCAATATTTGTCAACGGATTTAGAGAATTGAAACATGTATACCAGCGAATAGCGGAGCATCAAAATTCTCGAAGTCATTATAATGCTGTAAAGAGTTACATGAAGATGAAATCAGGTTGAACAATTGAAAACTTTATTAATCGAAATGTTCAAGCGAAACATCGACAGGAATTGATTTGTTAGAAAATAAGAACAGGATGTTCATAAAATCAGATGCGGAATCATCTGAAAGATAAACTTTAGTCACTATTTTCCATCGTTCAAGATAACCTCTTGTATGAATATGTTGAAGAGGGAAACATTCTCAATTGTATATTCAATTGAGAATGTTTTCCTTATGGACCGAAGAGCGGCACTGGTCAGAATTATTGAAATAATTAAAATGATGGGAAAGCAAATGTTACCTTTTCTTGGTCATAGAAACGAATCGGCTCATAGTTTAGAAAATGTCACTGAACATCATGGAAACTTCTTGGAAATTGTTCTTTTAGTAGCCAAATACGACGTCATCTTGCATAAACAGAAAAAGCAAACTTAAAAAAAGGGCAGATAAAAGTGAAGGTTGCGGGAGTTTAAAAACTTTTTTAAGCAATAAAACTGCCAAATTATCTCCGATATACTTGAAATTGTATCAGAAGAAGTTCGCCAAGCAAAAATATATTTCATAACAATGGATACCACAATGGACATTTCTTCTCATGACCAATGTGCAAACAAAGTTGTTGAAATGGCCATTGCTTTAAAACACTTAACTTCTACTACTGGGAAAAACCTCTATGATGTGTTAAAACTCGTTTCTTATGGCGTGCGAATCTGATATAATGATTAATATTACTTCCGAGGTTATTATTGACAAATTGTGCCAGAACAGTAAAGCGTTTAAAAGTCTATTACAGTAGTTGTATAATAATAGAATTTGTGTTTTGTATTTGTATCTAGATATTTGTTTATTTGTTAAAACATTATTTTGTTTTGTTTGTATTTTTGTTAAATATTCATGTTTAACGTTATCACGTTTGTTTAGATACCTAAGAAAACTCTATTTTCTTTATTTTTTAATAATAACCAATGTTGATTATTGTGTATCAGTATCTGAATAGCTTCAATAAAACTTAGTTTATGAAGAGTCTTACAATTAATCGAATAATTAATTTAAAAAAATGACAAAAAATTTCAAGACATTGGGGGGCCCTGTAAGGGAATGATTGGCAATAATGGTGTATACGATCACGGAAAGAGTTGAAATACTAACATTTTTTTTTAAGAATGATGAGTGCGGTAACCGTACAGCTAATTTGTTCAATGAAACGCATCCAGATGAACTTGTTGCTAGAAAATACGTTTTAGAATTAGTGCAACAATTTCGACAAAAACCTGATCAGTAGTCAACAAGAAACGAGACCCAGAACCTGAATTTCCGTTGAGAAATGAAGCTGTTGAAGTTGCACTTTTAGGACAAGTTCATGCAGACCCAACATTGAGCACAAGCAAATTGGCTAGTGTACCAGTAGAACCAGTATCCGCCGGATCCTGAAACATCATAAATTCCACCCCTACAAAATACATTTGGTACACCAATTGAATGAAGATGATTTTGATAGGCGACAAGAATTTTGTGAAATTATGACTACGAGAATAGATGCTGATGAGAATTTCCTTTTCAACATCTGCTTTTCTGATGAGTCTACATTCTTTTTGAATTCGACTGTGAATCGTCATAATTGTCGTTATTGGTCAGATGCCAATCCACATGTTTTCCACGAAGTCCATACTCAAACTCCCCAAAAACTCAATGTCTGGGCCGGTATTTTTGGGGACCGTTTGATTGGACCAGTATTTCTCGACGGTAACTTGACAGGAAAAATGTATTTGGAATCATTGAATGAATTTGTTTATCCACAATTAGTAGTCATCATTGAAAATGACGATCGTTACCATGAAGATCACTTGATATTTCAACAAGACGGGGCACCTCCACATTATGCACAGCCTGTTAGGGCGTTTTTGGATAGAATGTTCCCTGGAAGTTGGATTGGAAGAAGAGGCTCTATAGAGTGGTCAGCCAGATCTCCAGATTTAACCCCACTCGACTTTTTCCTGTGGGGTCACTTGAAAAACAAAATCTTTGCAACCGAACCAGAATCTCTGGAAGATTTACGAAGGAGAATTATTGAAGAATGCCGTCGAATAACGCCGGAAATGCTACGAAATGTGAGGTCTCGTTTTGAACAGCACTTGTACTATTGTATGGAAATGGGTGGTAGACAGTTTGAACATTTAGTTCATTGACAATAATAATTATTGCGACAGTTGCTTTATCAGATATTGTTTTTATGGATTGAGTGAATACAAAGTGATTTCCCAACTTCAATTTCCTATATCTCCAAAACGAATCGATAGAATTAATTTATTTTTGTTGTTTGATATCAAGAAGGAACATACCTTTCAAATGAGGTATCACTTGCCATATGTTGCCATTTAAAAATTTAGGGGTGCCGGTCACAGCCCCGAGGGATGGAATATATTTCGGGTGAATTTCATCGCGAACGATGTCCCCCTCGAAAATGTAGTTGACGTGTCCGACTACTATTATTTCCAGGACTTCTCAATTCTTGTATCATCAGGTCGATTGATTTTCTCAGTTTTTTACTGCAGAGTGCCTGGAGAATGAAGGTTTATTCCAGAAAAAAAAAAATACATAATCACAAACCTGTTTCATCTGCCCTATGTTGCTAAGGGTTTCAAGGTTCAATTTGAACACTATTTGATCCCTCCTATTGATCAATGAACTTTTTACATCCTTGATATCTGGGTGGTAAAACATTTTCAGCATCTTTTTCTCACCTGGTCCTAATTCTCCGAATCCATAGTCTGGCGAAATTGTTATACACTACGAAATACAATTATTGTAGTATTTTGAATAAACAATGTTCTAGTTTTTACTTCTGGGAGATCGACGAATCCATATAATTGTGGGAATAAAGTATCGTTTTCGATTATAATATCTGTAGAGATTGTTTCGTATAGGCTGCATTCTCCCAAGTCTAAAGTCGCTCCATTAGGAAAATAATCAGAATATTTTTCATTGGTTGATATTATATTTACATTATTTGAATCAGTTAGGACGGCAAATACTGTAGCTTTGATTGGAGGAATATCGGAATAGTTTCTACTGACCATACATATGTGAATGGGAAATTCCAAAATTCTGGTTTGCACATCAAAGTAAGGGATGCGTTCTTTGAAAATTTGTTGTCTGAAAAATATGTTGGTAAAATCACTTATTTTGACGAGTTCAACATCCTGTTATAAAAGATGCTTCTCCATTTTTTTTTAAATGATGATTTTCTGTATGTGAATGTTCTATCTTAGCCATTCTATCTGAAATTCTACTTTTTACTAATGTATGTTTTTTTTCTTATATTTATTTATTTGTGTGTTATACTATAATTTAATATTCAGATTTATAGGTGTCACTTTTATAATTTTGTGCATTTCACATGTTTATCCTTGCCGGTAGGTATTAGCACTCTGAGAGATTTGCTTCGAATTTATGTTTTAATTTAAGTTTTATTACCTACTGGAACTTTGCCGATGGGGATAGAGTTAAAAGAGAGTGGCTGATGTACTCTAAATCAAGAGATGGTATTTACTGTTTCTGTTGAAAACTTTTAACTAACTTGTCTGATGAGAAAGGATGTTCTGATTGGAAACATTTGTCACTAGTACTAAACAGACACGAAACGAATGAGGGAGAGGAAAGAAATAGAATGCCTGGTGAATTATGTCAGTAGGAATCATATGTAATCGATGGCATATGTGATGAAAAAAAAGCAAAGACCTCCAAGATGGCGCTTCCAGTTTTCAGGCGCAACGCTGTGTCTTGGGACCATCATCAACTTCGCTTTCGCCAAATACATGAAAATAAATTGATAACATGCTTTTCTATAAGAATTCGTTTCCATAAGAAAAATTCAAAGCCCTTTCATGTCCTCAAATGAAACAATAGGTACTTAGAATCCATGGGCATCTGTCGATGACCACCGCGTACCGAAAAACTGTCAAAATGCGGTTGGATAAAACCGAAAAGATAAACAAATGAGATAAGGCAGCGATGAGCAAATAGGCAGAAAGATGCTTTATCTTTTTGTAACCCAATAACGCATATATAGGTAAAACACCACTTCAAATTGAACATTTCAATTCTCTCGTTCCCTTTTGTGTCACTGAAATGGAAAGATTAGCGATCGGAGGACACTCGTCGAGTATTCATTTCTAGATGGCTACCGAGCGACTGTATAATTTCTGGTTAATTAGGTAGAAGAAGCAGATGCATGCGTGGAATCTAAAGGGGACGCAAACCACTTATTTGATTTTCAATTTTCAATTAGACGAAAGATATAACCGCATTGGTTCATCAGTCACATAGTGTACGCTACATTTTTAAGGGATTGAGAGATACCGATTTTTTTTTCTAACTTTTGTCATTTGAAGTGACACTTTTCAAAACTTGTTGACATTATCAAATGTCTTACTTTTCATCACCAGTTGTGGTAAAATAGTGTATTATTCAACGAGCGAGAAATGTGGCCATTACTCGTGAGAATGAAGTTTGTCGTAAATCATTCGAGCGAGTAATGGCTATTTCTCGCGAGCAGAATACTATACTTTTTCTGTGACTTAAAGCAGGAGGATTTGAAAATAAGATTCATTTGTGAAGGAAATCCTGAAAGAGTGTAATTCATTTAATTGCATAATAGGAAGTTTTTATTGAATAAAAAATCTATAATTATATTTCGAAAAATTTCATAACATAAACAAAGTCATTTTTTGTTAATGAAATTAATAGTAAAATTGGAACAGTTGAAAATCATAATTGAAGGTATCGAGGATTCTATATCCAAATTTCCATTTTTCATTTCCGAAGTGTTCTGTGCAATAAATGTTTGTGAGATGTTGCTGGCACTGGCAGACGGTTTCATTGAACCCAAGATTTTTTCTGCAGTATTCATTTTATTTTTCATCGAATCATCTATGTATCCTTCCGCCACAGATGTTGATTTCCACCCTCCATGCCTCTTCAAAGAAGTGATGTCTCCACCCGAATCCACTAGCAGGGTGGCAGATGATCTACGAAAGGTATGCCCAGTATATAGTTCTGGATTTGGAAATTTATTTATTCCAATTCTTTGATTCGTGCATTTACCTTTCTGATAATTAAAAAAAAAATAATCTGTTAATATATTACTCGGTCGTAGCGTGATATATTTAATACAAATATGGCGAAAAGGCTCAGTTATGGTGAACTTCCGAACAATTTCCGTTTTGGTGTTTGGTATGGTGACTAATATAAGCCGATCCAAGATCTTCCAAGTCCCCTATTTTCATAGAGTTCATTTCATTCGCACAACAGGCTCCCATGATTCCCATGATCAGTGCAACTTAAGATACATAAGAAATATTTCAAATATTCGTTATTTTATTCAATTTCAAACAGTTTGATAATTGTTAAATCAGTGGTTGGAAAAGAAAAAGAACCTCACCGGCGACGGCGTGATTCAAACTCACGATCACTGGATTGAAAGTCCAGAGCTTAAGCTATGTGCTACCGAGGTGCTTGCAAATTAAAATGATTGAAGCTATTCAAGTTCCTAACTAGGTTCTCTCATTTTGTTAAGTTGACTTTTGAAAAAATATCAATTTCTTACCTTTGTCGCAAGATATATTTCGTCAGGTGCTTTGTTTATGAATGAATTTATTTCATCTGGGGTGAATGTTTGAGCCTTTCTCAGTATATAACCATCGGATTTGCGTTTCAAAAACGCACGTAATTTTGAATAACGTTCTATGTTGACGTCGTGGTTGATAAGAATGGTACTTCTTAACATTGAATATTATGTCCAAAGCGAGGACGATTTATATTTTTCAGCAATTGGGAAAAATATGCTAGATACTTGCGAATGGAAACAATTCAATCACAACTGCACAGTAATGAATATGCTCATCTGTGATTGGCTTCAAAGTGTTGAGTAATGAATCTGGTTCAACTGTGATTGGTTCGAACCTGTTGAGTAATGGATCATTACCTAGTCGGGGACGAAACTAGAGTTCATTACTTATCAAGAAATGGTCATATAAATGACGCTTTTTCAATAGTCATAGAAAAAGTAAATTTCACCATCAGTTGCAAAAATACAGGATGCGTTTTGATGACTTCTTTCATAGATAATGATCTTCGATAATTGTTTGTTTGGCGCCGACTCAAAATCAGTTACTTACATTAGTTTAGGAGCTCAATTATCATTTAGACTAAGAAGGTTTATTTTATTTTTTGCTTTTCAGTTGATTTTTTCGTCGGTTTAATTTTTTGTTAAAAAGTTTTTATGTTCTATTTGTTACGGTTTTCTCACTGAACTGGTGCGAAAGTAGTCAAAATAATAATGTTGAGAATTGTCACTTTCAAGTGACAATTGTCACTTTGAACTGACAGTTGTCACCTTGAAGTGATAATTGTCACTTTGAACTGTACAATTGTCACTTTGAAGTGATAATTGTCAGTTCAAAGTGGCATTTCTAAATGTTTTTGTAAGTGAAAATCAAATAACTATCTGAATGAAAATGCAAATTTTCAATTTCAGATTTTTTCTTTTGAGCTAGGTACTTTTCAGAATATCTATCAGATGTAGTTCAATGTCCAGCGTGGCTTTAGCCGGGGAAGTAGTTGTTTTCTGTTAGACATTCACAAAAAATAACTTCATTTTAATCGTGGATTTTTCAATTCACAGAAAAATCTTTCTATCAATATTCAATTGAGAATGTTTCCCTTTTCAACATGAATACCCCACAAGAGGTTATCTTGACGATGGAAGATAGTGACTAAGGTTTATCTTTCAGTCGCAGATGATTCCACATCTGATTATATGAACATCCTGTTTATATTTTCAACAAATCAATCGACATATTGTTGCTTCGGAGTGAGTAAATTGAATAAGGCTCGCTTTTCTTCGTTGTTTGCCCCACTACAGAGTCAAAGCAGCTAGGCAGCTCAAACAGCGGCAGCCGCGCAAGGTGTGTACGTACCTTTATATTTGCCTCCTTTTACATACAGGGTATTACCAAATAGGTGCGAAAGTTTCTAGGGGGTGATTCCTTGTTGAAAATTAAAGGGAGTCTTTCATGTAAACAAAAGCTCTTAGGCCTTTTCTTGAAAAGTTACACGCTTCCAAAAATGAGAAAAAAAATGTTTTTCTTGAAATTGCTGAAAAGTTGAAGAAATGGCATTTTGTGGGCATGTTGTGATCCTTTAAAGGGGTGAAACATGCAATCCTTATTCCATTTTTTACCAGAACTTTTTGAGGACACAAAATTTCTCAATTTAAAAATATGTGTTGAAAAGAACGATTCATTGCAAAACTTTTTTAACTCCGGTGTTGTGACCGTAAAAGTAATAGTTTCCTAATAAAAAAATAAAATACAACATTGTGCATGAACGCCTTCGTATCTTCCAATATAAAACGTATTTCAGTTTTTCCAATAGGAATGCTTTAGACTCAGTGGGATTTCGTTTCAGAAAACTCAACAATAGTCAATCTGCTTTGGATTAAAATTATTTGTGACAGTATAAGGCACCAAATGATATAAAAACTTGAAAAATATAACTCTGGAAAATCTTACTGCATTTTGCAGATATTTTAAAGTATACCACTTCACAAGAAAGGAGATGAATAGTAGATAATTATAGACCAATCTCTATAATAATAACTTTTTCAAAAATAATTGAAAAACTGATCAAAAAAGGATAATTAGATATTGTGTTTTCGGTAGCATAGTATGAGGGTATAGAAACTGGTAAAATTGTGGCAGTCACACTTTTGGACTTATCGAAGGCTATCGACTGTGTTTCCCACATTTTTCTCGAGAAGCTATCATATCATAGTTTTAGAGGCACTGCTTTAAATTTAATTGAAACTTATTTGAATAATCGTTTCCAAAGAATATTTTATTATAATTATGTATCTGAGCTGAGAACCGTCAACCTAGGTGTACCGCTTCACAACTATATGAAAGGGTGTTATAGTGTTTTATTTGCCGACGATACATTGATATATATATATATATATATATATATGACATTGACAGTTATTCTTCTCTTGATAATCAGACAAAAAGTACAAGAAAAATTATAAATTATAAACATCTAAAGATTGCTGCGTGGGGTTGCTCTACAAAACATGTTATATTCGTACGTAGCCTACCAGGCAGTGAAAATTTATTATTTTTATTTCTACTTTTGTAAAATTATATTTTTATGTAAATGTAGTTTGGTTGTGAAGTATTTGTTGTCTTACGTTGTATAATACCATGATCATGAAGGACTCAATTAATCTATCTATCTATAGGGCCATCAATAGAAGGTTTCCACAGAGAATTGAAGTAGATGATAAATAAAATTGGCCCAAGAACTGTTTCTTAGGGAACTCCAATTTGAATAGTTCTCTGATCGCTCATTTCGTTTCTTATTTTCCCTTTCTCAGAGTACATCAATTAGTTTCTGGTAAGGTAGGTCGCATGGTCAATCAAATTAAACAGCTTCAGTAGTACTAATTCCTTGTTAAAAACCCCACTGACACTAATATTATTACTAGTCATATAACCTGGTTTTGAGACACTCCCCAAAAATTTTGGAGAACGTGCTTATCAAGCTAATTAGTATTCTTCCACAAAAAGTAATACTGTGGGTGGGGATCTATAGCAGTGCTAAATCTAGTTGAGTATTTTAGTTTGTGTGAATTTAAATATTTTGTTACCAACAGTTCTCCACAAAGATGGCGAGATTGAGAAGAAAACAAGCACTCATTAAAATAAAATATATTTCTAAAATAAATAAATTATAGTTTTTATGTACAAACGACGGCATCGAAAGCCACTGCTCCAGTGAAAATCACCGATGACTGAAGTCCAAAACGTTCGGCGGACTGAGGTATATAAAAGGCAACGACACCTGAGGATGACTCTGCACGAAACTACTGCTCGTCGAAGCTACCTCCCTTCTCTCCAAGGTCTCTCCCAAAACTCCCGAGCTTCCACTTGAATCTTCGCTGACACTCGGATATTTTCGGCTTTCTTTCCTCGCCAATCCCATCTCTTCCCTCCTCCTCCTGGCTCGCCTATTTTGGAACCATATCTTCACCTTGACGTCTGCCAGGTGGAGTTGTTTTGACAGATTCGTGGCTTCTTCGCTGCTGAGGTAGGGGCTTTCTTGGAATTTCTCTTCCAGTATCGCTATTTGCTGGTTGGTGAAAGGGATTCTCGGGTAGCGACCCAGCTGACGTTTTTGGGGGGCGTCCTTCTTGGTCATTCCTGAAAATAATAAAATACACACTAGAGTTAGTAATTCCTTGGTTCTTTCAGTCCAGAAAGAAAATATTTTATTGAAAAATATTTATTTACGACGTACGTTTCGGCTATACATGAGCCATTTTCAAGTTCTACAAAAATTGAGGTGTAATTAAAATTGTAACAAATGGAGAAATATAATTACTTACATGAACAAAACGATGTTAAAATGATCAGCATGTTGCTGTCTTAGTCGGTAGTTGTAAAATGTAAATACAGAAGTTTATCGTTGTTAAAATAAAAAGTAGTTAGTTTTTCTTTCCAACTTCTTTTTAAATCAACAACGATAAACATCTGTATTCACATTTTACAACTACCGACTGAGACAGCAACATGCTGATCATGTTAACCTCGTTTTGTTAATGTAAGTAATTATATTTCTCCATGTGTTACAATTTTAATTACACCTCAATTTTTGTAGAACTTGAAAATGGAAATAATCATACAAAAAGCATACTGTTCATTTTCATACGAAATATCAAAAATATTGAAGAACAATGTACCCTCAGTGTTATCCCTTCATAGTTATTTATGTAATAAGACGAATTTTATACAAGATTTTTCGGTTTATCATCAGGGTTATATTTAGAATTTTATGATGATCCCCCAGAATACTTAATGAAATCAAAACGGTTGAATAGTAGGCAAAGTCGACTATTGAGGGTTTTTTATGGTTTTTAGAATCCATCGACGCACAGTGATGTTTAGTATATCTTCATTAAATTAAAGAAGATGCATCCGACTGCGTGAGATTGTTTACAGTATTAAGTTTAATAGTTAATCTCTTAAAACATCATTTTCTGACAATATTTTCTGGTCATGTTGTTTCCATATTTTTTTAAGTTCACTTTTTACGACACAACCATACTTTGGAATAATAAAAACACTTATGAGTTGCACAACATAATCTCTGCCGACTTGGGAAAAGTTAAAGATTGGTGTAATGCAAACATAAATAACAAAAACTAATGTAATATCATTTAGATGCTCACTCAATGAACTTTTCTTTGAAGACAGATCATTGGAAACAAAAAATAACACTAAATTTCTAGGATTGTTTTTTGACCAGAATTTAAAATTTGAGGATCATGTTAAGCAACTCACTGGCAAAATCTCTTCTGGTTAGAGTGATTTTTAAAGAATTGGGGTTCAACACTGCAAAAATGGCTTACTATGCACTCATAGATTCCCACTTACGCTACGGAATACCGTTTTGGGGAGCATGCAGCCCAACCTTATTTAAAAGTTTATTAATTTTACAGAAAAGGGCAATAAGGTATATAGGGAACCTTGATCCAAGGGTTTCCTGTAGAACCTTCTTCAAAAACCATAAAATTCTAACGGTAACTGCATTATTCATACTGGAATCCGTGTGTCTAATAAATAAACATATACTAAACTTTACTGCGTCTTCTTCCCACTATAACACCCGGAACAGCAGACACACTCTGAAACTCACAGTGCCAACTAAAAACATCACCAGAGACTCCATATTTTTCAATGGTGGGAAAATGTACAATCATTTACCTCTGTATGACTACCAATTCAGGAAGTTAGTCAAACAATTTCTATCTGATAGACCTTTTTATACTTTGCAGGAATATTTTAACGAAAACTTTTAACTTCTTATATTTATTAATCAAGGTGCATTTAAATTGTTACCTTCTATGTTTACTCTTTTATAAATTTGACTATTATACCCTTTTATATATACATATATTTTTATACTCTATTTACTTTTATATCGTCCATATTAACATTGTTTGTACCCTTGCAGTTTTTATTTTTTATTATCTTTTGTCTGCATTGCATTTTTTTACTCTATGTGTATTCACTAACCAAGCTTTGTCAACAAGATTCTGTCTTATGATAATAAAGCATATTTATTATTATTACGCAGTCGGGTTTTTTGATTTTTTAAATTAAAATATTCTGTTGTTGGCCTTTCTACGCTTTCGTAATAATAGAGTTATAACTAAAATACACATGGATATAATAAATTAACTAATAAACATTTTCTTACATATAATTATTATGTTGCTTTTAGGTTTAAATGATGTTAAATACTTTTGTTTTTGATCGTTTTAAATATTCTGAAATATTACAACTAAAAGGAAATATAAATTGAAAGCTACCTACTTCTTATAAATTTTTAATATAAATTATATACATAAGAAGTTTTGTAAGTATTATTTTTCAGAATTACTTTCTGATTGTCGCAGAATTCATTGAGAAAAATATCAATTATTGATAGCCATGTCATTGCCAGGGGCGGGTCAGGCCGGTTAAATTACCAAGGGAGTAAGTAACATGTAAAATCTATTTGTTTGGAAAGGTACGTTAAACTCCGCCTACTTGTGACGTCAGGACTTAGGAAGTCTATTCGAAAAATTAAGTTTGATCTCATGGGAATGCGGGGTCCATTGTAATTTAATTGTCCTAGTAGTGATGTCGAGTCTATGTGATAATTGATTAATTTATATGAATATTTCCTTCCTACATTAAAAATCCCATATGAAGCAGGACATTTTCGAATAATTACAGCGACATTATCCCATATGAAGCGGGACATATTCATGAGGCGGGACATATTCAGCGAAAATTCCACACCAGTAATTTTTAACCAATCAAATTAGGTTTTTTGACAGATCACCATGGCAACGTATGTATTTTAGTGGGATTTTTTTTCTCCTGGGTACCCAACAGCGAATTAAATCGGAAATTTTTTGACGTTTTAATGACAGAATAATATTTTTTGACAATACTGGTTTTTCTTTCTTTATTAATAGTGAGTTTATACAGCAAGTAAAATAAAATAAGAAATAAAATAAAGTAATTTAAAAAGTTAAAACTACACAACATCCATAACAAGTTTATACAGAAATAAAATAAAATAAGAAGTAATATAAAATAACAAGTAAAATAAAAGATGGTTAACTTTTATCTTTTATTTTATTTTACTTTGACTAGTTGTTAGGCACATGTACATATTGAATAATTTAGACAAATTGACGAAAGTTGATGATAGTTGAACATGATATAATAGCTATTCAGTCCTGGTATATGTTTTTGTTTTCATAACTGGAAAATGGTATGTTCAGTGCCATTTTTTTTAATTTCGTTTTTGGACAATAATGTCGTTAAACAATAACACCGATCAATTTTACAAGTATACATCATTGAAATTGAGGTAACCTCAACATAAAATCCCTAATTTCGATTGACAGCTTCTTACTTTTTACATTAATTTACTCAGCTCTATAAACACTTTTAAAATTATTATTTCTTATTTTACTTTATTTTATTTCTTATTTTATTTTACGTGCTGTATAAACTCACTTTTAATTTGGATACATTTCAATTACATAGTTAAAATGATTTCTATATTCTTTGGACACCACCTTTCTTCTTAAAGGCGAAAAAGCTAGACTTTGAATTGAATGAATTAAATATCTATGTCTAATAAAATATATATATATATATATACATATATATATATATATATATATATATATATATATATATGGGTGTTCCAAATTAAGTCGGCACCATTGCCAACTCCGTTATTATTGATGCTACGATTTCGGTTAAATGGGCAAACTGGTAGCATTTTTAGTGGCCTTCTTGATGCCGAAAACAAAAACAAAATTGACAGTCGCGTTGTCATAATATTTCATGAAATGATATTTTTTTCAATGGAACACCTTTTATTTTTTCATCCATTTCGATTCGTAATAACATTCTCAACAACAAAGCTCATATCACTTTTCTTCCTAAAGTGGAAAATTTTTTTTTCTTAGTAAAAAAATTTCTTTTTTTGGCGACATGATGATCACGGTTTCACGAGTTCACATCCCAGCGCAATTTTTTCTTTTTACTGTCTTATTTTGCTATTAGTAACAAAATATTGTCATTCGTATGAGTACAAAAAATGGGTGTTTGAACAATCATGAGGTTTTATTCGCCAAAACAAAGAAATTTTTTGTACTAGTGAAAGAAATAAATATTTCCACATAAGTCGCTCATTTTCCACTTTAGGAAGAAAAGTGATATGAGCTTTGTTGTTGAGAATGTTATTACGAATCGAAATGGATGAAAAAATTGAAAAAAATATCATTTTATGAAATATTATGACAACGCGACTGTCAATTTTTGTTTGTTTTCGGCATCGAGAAGGCCACTAAAAATGCTAAAAGTTTGCCCATTTAACCGAAATCGTAGCATCAATAATAACGGAGTTGGCAATGATGCCGACTTAATTTGGAACACCCTGTATATATATTATTATATATATATATATATATATATATATATATATATATATATATATATATTATATATATATATATATATATATATATAATATTTAGACACTATTTTATTCACCATTTTTCCATTTAGCACTTTCAATTTTGAGTAGTTTAGAAGCAAATATTCCTGAACAATTTGAAACAAATTTTCTTCCTTCAAATAGAAACCACAATCTTCTATTAATGCGGGTAAATAAGACATAGTACGATGATTCATCATTACATCAGAAAATTTCATGCATATTTTACATACAGCATGATTTTCTAATCGATACATTTTTAGAACAAAAAAGTTTGTGTTCGTTTTGACTGCACAATATTCTTTTTACTACAAAACACGAGTTTTTGCTGACGTTTTGTGTCAAATACGATGATCACAGCCCCCTATGATGTTCGCTGACGCTGGTTATGAATGCTATGTAATAAAGCGCGTATAGAAAATTAATAAAAACGCAAAAAAAGCATTTTTTTACCACTTGTAATTACTCAAAACTTATGTAAAATTGAAAAATGAACTATGTTCAATCTTAAAATGTTATTTCCATGCAACTACAACAAGTAGAAATCAACAATTTATAGGCTAAAATCGCTGCCGAAACTGTGACGCAAATTAAATCTGTTATGTACCTACCTTTATGAAAAACCGTTAAAATTATAATTTTCTAACCCTCTAAGTAACTATAAAATAAAATAATATAATACAATGAGTAGAAATCAACAATTTATAGGCTGAGAATCCATTGGTGAAGAAACTAAACCTGTTCATGTACCTATATAAAAAACTAATACAATTTTTATTTTCTACCACTTGTAGTAACCCAAAGTTGATAAAAAATTTAAGAATATAATATGCTACATTGTAAAATGGTATTTCCGTGCAACTACAATAAGTAGAAATCAACATCTTATAGGCTGAGAAGCCATTGCTGTCGACAGTGCAAAAAAAATCAACCGTTTTCAAGATACTTGCGCTTTTATGAATACAAACATACTAGTAATGAAAAAATTGTTCGGCTGAAGTAAATTTTGAAATCCTAATTACTGGTTCAAATTACAACTGAATATTCTACCAAAAAAATTAATGACACTTTCACATGCATTTTTTCACGGAGCTACTTTCTTGCAGAGGTACGGGGTGTGAAAACTGGAAAATCAAAAGGCATTTTTCTCGTCACTCGGCATTTTTCTCGTCAAATTTGAAGATATGCTTTCCTTCAATGGGTGTTCTATTTTGAAAACAATTCAGTTGTCGCAGTGACGTGCAGAAGAGTACCATAGTTTCTTTTCCCACCTCATGTCCCACGAGACTGATATACATTTTTAGTAAAAAGTATATAACTCTTTCTAAAATAAATGTTGATTATCAATACAACACGTTTACGATTTTTTTATTGTATTGTATTATTATTTATAATATTTTCCATTGAATTCCCAACCAATTATTTCAAACAGAAATGCACTCTTGAGGTGCATTTTTTCCAACGCATTCACCATAATGGAATAATGTGTAATAAGAAGATTATGTCGAACTTATTAAAAGGACCCGATTGAAAAGATAAAAGCAGAAGAAAACCATTTCATATACAGAAGAATATTCCAAAATGATATCCAAGTGAAGTAGAAAATTGAACTAGTTTACATCATTATTTATTTTAATTCAATTTTGCAATGCACTCCTATCCGCAATGAGGCGAATCAGATGATTATGTACGGTAATCAAGTTGGCATCTGTCGTTGCAGTGATATTTTATTAAAATGATTTGAACCAAATAGGTACGTTGTTGAAATGATTTCAACAACGTTCATTTAATCATGATACATGAAATGAAATGAAAGAATAATAGTTGAATTATATTTTTACCTGAAGATGACATAAACAATGTCGAAACATCGAATGAAATAAAAAATATATAGACTGACTAAGGCCCTTAATCCGAGAAAAAAAAAATATATATATATATATATATATATATATATATATATTGAGTGGGTTCTTGAACCATTAGGTTTAAATTTTCTTCTTTGATTTTCTTGTTCGTGGATAAGAAAAGTTCAGTGATTCATAATTGAATTTTCAATAATATGTTTCGTTTTGGGGCTTCAAAACTTTTTCAGTTATGTATACATTTATGTATTTTCTGAAAAGGAGAGTTATGGTTATGGCATGGCAATATTTTTTTTTTTTCTTTCTTACCTTAAAACACATTATTCGTAAAGGTCCACATGTTGATATGTTTTTTTTTTCCTTATTCTAAAGTTTTTTTTGTTTTTAGGTTATTTTTTTTTAAATCTGTGGCCAATTGGGCGGTTATAGTTGATTAAGAATTCATTGTTTCTCTTTAATCTTGACATTATTGGAAATAGTTTCAATCATGTTGAAATAACTTATTTTCACTTAACAAAATAATGTGGTGCTTGTTTGTTCTGAAAGCATGGAACTGGGCAGAACTCAGCACAAAACTAGTATTTCTAGCTGTCATTGAATACTAGTTTTGTGCTGCGCTCTGCCCAGTTCCATGCTTTCAGAATAAACAAGCACCACATTATTTTATTAAGTGAAAATAAGTTATTTCAACATGATTGAAACTATTTCCAATAATGTCAAGATGAAAGAGAAACAATAAATTCTTAATCAACTATAACCGCCCAATTGGCACAAATTAAAAAAAAAATCTAAAAACAAAGAACATTAAACTAAGGAAATACAAAAAACACCAAAAAAAGTAGCAACACATGTGGACCTTTACGAATAATATGTTTTAAGGTAAGAAAGAGGAAACAAAAATATAATATTGCCATGCCATAACCATAACTCTCCTTTTCAGAAAAAACATAAATGTATAACTGAAGAAGTTTTGGAGCCCCAAAACGAAATATATATACTATATATACTAGCTGACCCGACAGACGTTGTCCTGTCCAAATTTCTATGTTCCCTAAAATGTTTTTCCCGAAAACTCTCGTCCCCGTAGAATTTCTTTTTTTCTATGTTTTCCTTTATGTTGTTCCAACTATGCTTTTGACTCCTTCCGCTTCCTGTTGTTCTGTTATCCCGTTTTTTTTACCCCGTTATCCCGTTTTCACGTTATCCCCTTATCCTGTCATCCCTTATCCCGTTTATTTGTTATCCCTTTTCCTGTTATCCCTTTTTTCTTTATCTTGTTTTTCGTTATTCCCGTTATCCCGTTTTCCTGTTATCCCATTTTTTCATTATCCCGTTTTCCCCTTATCATGTCATCCCGTTTTTACGTTATCCCGTTATTCCCGTTATCCCGTTTTCCTGTTATCCCGTTTTTTATTTATTCCGTTTTCCCGTTATCCCCTTATCCTGTCCTCCTGTTATCCCGTTTACCCGTTTCTTCGTTATCCCGTTATTCCCGTTATCCCGTTTTCCTGTTATCCCGTTTTTTCTTTATCCCGTTATCCCGTTCTCCATTTATCGTACTACAATTATTATATTCGATTGCCATCTTGCAACCCTATTGCGGATCTGTGGATAAAATAAAAAAAAAAAAAATTGCGATGGAAAAATAGGGGTTGATCGTAGAAGGGTGAAAATTTAGCGTTGTATGTATTTTTGAATGCTGTATCATAAAAAAATAAAAAAAAAGATTTTTATTCAAAAAATAAAAATAAAAATTGAGGGGTGGACCACTCTTAACATTTAGGGGGATGAAAAATAGATGTTGTCCGATTCGCATACCTAACCGATATGCACACAAAATTTCATGAGAATCGGTCGAGCCATTTCGGAGGAGTTTACTTACAAACACCGTTTCACGAGAAGTTTTATAATAATATATATATATATATATATATATATATATATATATATATATGTAACAATAAGTTTTATTTCAATGAATTGAAAAACCACATTTTTATAGTAATTTTTTTGAAATAAAAGCTTTCCTTAAATATTTATGTTTTTTAAATGTATATTTTTACACGCTTTCTATTAGCTTCACTTGTATGTTTGTTTGTTTGTAACAGACTCCTTTGGACTTGATTTTCACCCACTTCTAGACGTCCGAATGATTTGAAATTAAGCAGGTGTACATAATTCCGGTGACAATGCATTAAGAAATTTTTGTTTGAAAAAAAAACAAAATGGCAGCTCCAATATGGCGGACGAGTTTTGTGATTATGGTCCGATTCGCTTCAAAATTGGTATCTGAGGTTTTCGTGGTCAGAAATTATGATTTTTTGTCAAAACTGAAAAGTTCAAGATGGCGGCTCCAAAATGGTAGACGAGTTCTGTGATTATGGCCCGATTCTATTCAAAATTGGTATGTGGGGGTTATTGGGGTCCAATATTATGATTCTTTTGTAAAAATTAAAAAATTCTAGATGGCGGCTCCAAAATGGCGGACGAGTTTTGTGATTATGGTCCAATTCTATTCAAAATTGGTATGTGGGGGTTTTTGGGGTCGGAGATTATGATTATTTTGTCATAATTGAAGGATTCAAGATGGCGGCTCCAAAATGGAGGACGAGTTTTGTGATTATAGTCCGATTCTATTCAAAATTGGAGAATAATAGTTAAAAAAATTAAATAGTAATAATAATAGTTTGAAAAACTAAAAAACACGCTTTAATAGAAAACAAAACTAAAAAGTTGAAACTAAATAATAGTTTAAAAACTAAAAAACACGCTTTAATAGAAAACTAAACTCAAAATTAGAAAATAATTTCAAATGAGTTTGAAATAAGAATACAGTGATTAACAACAAATTTATTTCATCGTAAAAAAGCGTGGGGTGCTTTTTAAGATATTTTCATAATGATTCTATTTTTACCAATATCTGTCCATGAAATATTAACAACAATTCAAGCACCCCACGCTTTTTTACGATGAAATAAATTTGTTGTTAATCACTGTATTCTTATTTCAAACTCATTTAAAATTATTTTCTACTTTTTAGTTTAGTTTTCTATCAAAGCGTGTTTTTTAGTTTTTAAACTATTATTTATTCACAAGTACTCTCGAAGTTGCATCATCTAATTCCAAAGATATATTATACTGAGGACCCTGCATAACTGCAGTCCATATTTTTTTATCGAATGAGATGAATTGGAGCTCTTTTTTTCGAAGTCGAGACATACGTACTATTTCTATGGAATCTACTTAAAGGTACTCACTTGGAACTTTCGGTGGACAGAACCTAGTACACTGCAGCCAAGAGAACGCATTTGAAATGTTGTCACTTTCGGGATTTTCTTCTGCGTTCGCTTCCTTTTTATTTTCACAACCGGCCTTATTCAAAATGTGATCGATGCTGAAATCACTCAGACTTCTCGTGGAGCAATCTTCCTTGTCCATTTTCGAAATCATCACAAAAAACAATTTATCGAAAAACTTTTTTGATTTCAGCTCGAACGATGATTTTTCGGTCACAGGTATGAGCAAATGTTTCTGTTTCAAAAACCCTCAACTGTATCTAACCAGAACAAGTTCTACCCTCATTTTATAAGTAAGTACACCCCACTCCGAACCGTAACCTAATCTGGCTGATCTTCATCTTTTTGGGCAATTAGGCATGAAATCTGGTAGCCTGTTATGTTTGCAAATACAAATGACGCCCTTTGTGGCCTTTGGTGTTTCTTGCGGACCAACATGGTGAAGCATGGGTGATTTACCGATTACTATAGCATTGCTTTGCCGCAGAGATGGTATCTCTGGGCTTTTGTGCGTTTTTTAATGTTGTGATGAACCAGAGTGATGGTTATAATTTAATCATTCCATATTTGATGGGCGGACCACCCTGTTTCCCATGGGGGGTGCGTTACGTGGAAAAAAAGGAGCCGACGAAATCGAGCCTTCCGCGCTCTTTCATGTTAGTTCGTTCCTGATAAAACTCTTTTGACATATGATCACTTCAACAATTTGAATTCGATTAATTTCCAATGAGACGGAAAGTTTGAATATTCAAAATTGAAATAAGAAAAAAAACTATTGCGCGGCTGGTCGCAAAGGTAGAATTCAGAATGTATTCATTGATTCTGAAATCATATGTCAGAAAAAATGGGGCATGTTTCTATTGCATTTATATTTTTGGATAAACATCAAACCGTACGATGAAAAGTTGGGGAAGGATTCAAATTTCTCTGAGCCCCAAATCGAAAGAGAGAAATATAACAAAACTGGTTTCTGTTTGGTACGATTTAACTAAAAACAGGGTTGACAAAACTCAAGATTTTTTTGAAAAATATCAAAAATCACGATATTTTTTTATTTTTTCGATTTATTTTCCATTTTAATTGATTTTTTCCTATAAATAAGACAAGTTGCTATTTTCAACACGTTTTTGATTTTTTCACACCGTTCTTCAAATTTTAATGAAGATAGATCCTCTCGAAAAAGGCTCAGTCCTGCAAATCCTGTCAGAAAACCCTCCACTGTTTATATAAAGGTGCGTCCGCCCTAACTCGCATTATTTGATGATTGTCCATCTAATAAGCAGCGCGACGCGTGATTTTTGCTTTAAATTTCTAAAGGTTACCTAAAAATCTGCAAATAGGAAAATCTAATAAAACTGAAGGAAAATCTGGGAATAGCTATATGCAAAAAATCGTCAAATCGTCAAATTGTCAAATCTTTAAATCGACAAATTGTCAAATCTTCAAATCGTCAAATATTCAAATCGTCAAATCTTTACATCTTCAAATCTTCAAATCCTCAAATCGACAAATTGTCAACTCGTCAATCTTCAGATCGTCAAATCGTCAAATCTTCAAATCGTCAAAGCTTCAATCGTCAAATCGTCAAATCATCAAATAGTAAAATCGTCAATTCGTCAAATCTTCAAATCGTCAATTCGTCATCAAATCGTCAAATCTTCAAATCGTCAATTCTTTGAATTTTCAAATCGTCAAATTGTCAAATCGCAAATTGTCAAAACTTCAATTGTCAAATTCGTCAAATCTTCGAATTGTCAAATCTTCAAATCGCCAATTCGTCGAATCTTTAAATCGTCAAATCTTCAAATTTTCAAATCGTCAAATTGTCAAATCTTCATATCGTCAAATCTTTAAATATTCAAATCTTCAAATCCTCAAATCTTCAAATCTTCAAATCTTCAAATCCTCAAATCTTCAGATCTTCAGATCTTCAGATCTTCAAATCTTCATATCTTCAAATGGTCAAACCGTCAGTTCGTCAAATCTTCAAATCTTCGAAACGTTAAATCTTCAAATCTCAAATCGTCAAATCGTCAAATCGTCAAATCTTCGAATCGCAAATCTCAAATCTTCAATTGTTGAATAGCAAATCGTCAAATGGATCGACAAATCTTCGAATCTTCAAATCGTCAAATCTTCGAATTTTCAAATTCAGATCGTCAAATCTTCAAATATTCAGATCTTCAAATTTTCTAATCGTCAAATCTTCAAATCGTCGAATTTTCCAAATCTTCAAATATTCAAATCGTCAAATCTTCAAATCGTCGAATTTTCCAAATCTTCAAATATTCAAATCGTCAAATCTTCAAATACAAGGACTTGTCGAACTCATGAAAGTTCATTGGCAAAAGTGTAGTGAAACAAATACAGAAATCGAAAACAACAATGAATCTTGAAAAGGGAAACATTCTCAATTGAATATTGATAGAATGAATCTATTGTGAGTACACAAACAGCATATTATAATAATAATCAGTAAATTTTATTTTTATTATAATTTTCCAAAGATATACAGATAACAGATGATTTTTAGGTTTTTGTTTTTTTTAACCCAACATAGAATTCAAGAAAATAAGCCAATTTGCCAAATAAAGTATGTCCGGAAATGCGTCGTTTCTGAAATAAAATTTTACTTTCGATTTTTTTAAATAGCTTTTACTAAAGATAAAGATAAATATTTCGCTTTTCGCTTAACTTTAAATTTAAATATTGTCTTTTTTTCAAGGTTGAAGGTACTTCTGGCGTGAATGCGCCACAAAACTCACAGGAACCAAGTACTTCACAACCTTTACAGTCACTTTCCAGTATTTCCACTCCAGATTGTAGAAAAAGAAAAGCAGTGTCAGAAACAAGGTCAGCAAGTTCTAGTTCTGGATCTTTGTCATCTTTTGTCGTACGCACTAGCAAATCTACTAAAGACGAAATTGACAAACAGATTGCCAGAGCCCTCTTCCCTACAAACAGCAGTTTTAACTGTATGGAGCACCCGGAAGTAAGAAAAGCTATAGCTCTTTTCCGGCCTGGATACATACCTCTCGATATGATGTTTCTAATGAATTTCTTGATGAAATTTTCAATGAAGAAAAAATCATATGCTTTGAAAACATGTCGGGAACATTTGTGTGTCTGTCACTTGACGGATGGTCCAACGTGCATAATGGACCTATAATATGTGCAACGGTTACAACAGAAAATGGATCTTCCTTCTTAGTAGATACTCTAGATACTTGGGAATCCATATACTTCTGTATATTTAACAGACATTGCAACAGCACTCATAAATAAGCTTAAAACCGAATATGACTGTACAGTATGTAGTTTTGTTACAGATAAAAACATCTGCTCATGAATTAACATATGGTTGTGCTGCACATGTTTTAAATTTACTATGTAAGGATTTGGAAATCGCAAATATTAAAGAACAAGTTGTTTACATTGCCAAATAATTTCGTAACAATCATTTTGCCTCTGCAGCATATACCAAAGAAGGAGGCAAAAAACTAGTTTTGCCAAATGATGTCACTGGAATTCGCTTGCCGAGTGTTTAGAAGGTTTCGTTGAGTCATGGCCCATACTTTTCAAAATTGCTGAGGATAACAAAAACGAAATTGACAATATTATAAGAGGAAAAATTTCAAACATTCACTTAAAAGGTTAGTCGAAGATTACCTAACAATACTTAAGCCTCTATCGCAATAGATAGACTACAAAGAAACAGTGCCAATCTTTCAGATGTTGTGGAAGAATTTAAAATATTAGAAACCCATTTTGACAAAACTGATAACTTTAAAACATCTGCAAATATTTAAGAGGCATTATGAACAGTGTATAACGCCATATCATTTGTTGGCATATCTTCTTGACCCAACAAATCTCAACAAACCCTAACAGAGAGTGAACAAATGTTGCTTTAAAAGCTGTTGAAGAATTATATCGAAATAGTAGTTTACTACCACCCATAATCAAATTTCTTGCCAGATCAGAACCTTTCACTGTATGTACATTGTAGGTTGGACATTAATTATAATATTCCGGAATTTATTTATTTATTTATTTTTACAACTCAACAGAATAAAATAGTTCCAATTATAAAGTCGCACAGAATGTAACAAGATTTATCATTACTTGATTTGTTGAAAATATAAACAGGATGTTCATAAAATCAGATGTGGAATCATCTGCGACTGAAAAATAAACTTTAGTCACTATCTTCCATCGTCAAGATAACCTCTTGTGGGGTATTCATGTTGAAAAGGGAAACATTCTCAATTGAATATTGATAGAAATATTTTTCTGTGAATTGAAAATCCACGATTAAAATGAAGTTATTTTTTGTGAATGTCTAACAGAAAACAACTACTTCCCCGACTAAAGCCACGCTGGACATTGAACTACATCTGATAGATATTCTGAAAAGGCCCTAACTCAAAAAGGGAAACATTCTCAATTGAATATTGATAGAAAGATTTTTTTGTGAATTGAAAAATCCACGATTAAAATGAAGTTATTTTTTGTGAATGTCTAACAGAAAACAACTACTTCCCCGGCTAAAGCCACGCTGGACATTGAACTACATCTGATAGATATTCTGAAAAGGTCCTAACTCAATATTCAATTGAGAATGTTTCCCTTTTCAACATTTATCATTACATTAGAAATGTTCAGATAGATCGAGGTAAAGATAAATATTAACAAATAAAAAAATCGGTTTACCCTACCTTGTGCATAGTATGTCTCTACAAGAAAATCTAATTTTATATATTTTTACGCTAGAGGTATATGGAGGAAAACTTTGATTTACTCTGAATTTAAAGTTAAGGAAGCGTATGAACCTCTTTTGAACCTGTTCTATTCTATTTATGTATTTTAGATAAAAGGATTCCACCCTATTGTTGCATAGTCCAGGTGACTTCGAACAATGGAATTATATAAAAGAATGCAAGTTTCGGATTTTCTAAAATATTTACAGTTTCTGACTAAGAAGCTAATATTTCTCATTGCCTTTTCAACCACATAGTCAATATGATTTTCAAACGGCAATTTTTGATCGAGAATGACGCATAGATCCTTTATTAGTTGAACTTTTTTCAGAGGTGAACCATCTATTTCGTAGGTGTAACCGAAATTAATTTTTTTTTCGAGCATTTATTAGCATTAAGCTGTAATTTATTTGAATGACAAAAATCAGATAAACGATCAATATCTTGTTGGAGAGAAACTTGCTGTATTTTCTGTTCTATCGGAGAATAAATCTTCAAGTCATCGGCGTATAATAAATGATGACTATGTTGAAAGCAAGAGCCGATATCATTGTCTGCCATCACGCTCATTGCAAATAATGGTTCGCCTGGAAACTTCGTTGACAGCGTTTCTTGAAAACTGAGGACTAATATTTGATATACATTCTCGAATCAGTGTCTCCAGATGGTTAACATCCCGGAATGGTCTGCGCTTGTAGACTTTTTGCTTCAAATACACCCAAAGGAAAAAATCTAGTGGGGTAAGGTCTGGCGACTTGGGTGACCAGGGTTGTTCCATATTACGCCCAATTACCTTACCGAAAAATAGTTTCAAGATATATTGTTTAACACATACCCAAACACAAATGACGCCCTTTGTGGCCTTTGGTGTTTCTTGCGGACCAACATGGTAAGTAACATAGAGAAACTAAAAATAAAGAGAGTTGTCAAACCTGCAGAAAAAGTTGGCACCACGTTTAGACAGTGGCGACGTATCTCGCAACTGGCCGAACTAAGTTAGTACAGTTGGTAAAACAGATTTATGTTCAGTTACCGATTGAGATAAGGCGGGTTTTTTAAATGTATTACTTTTATATGGTGTATATTTTATAAGTGATCGATTTGCCATTCCTGTATTTCATATGAATGGCTGTATCATATGAAATACAGGAATGGCAAATCGATCACTAATAAAATATATACAGTAATCGATTCGTAGAATGTTAGTTCGAAAGTTTCAAAATAAATCTTTGTTTCATGATATCAAGAACAAAATTAAAGTTCTTATAAAATAAGAAAGTTAAACACCATCAAAAATACATTTTATTTTATCTAGGACAAGGTACAACTGCAGACAAAACAATAATAAAACTCTGAAAAACAACAAAATTAAAAATATTCTTCAGTCTTATCATGAAATAAACCAAAATAAAAACAACCGACCTTCAATAATTTTGTTAATTTATTAGCACAAAGGAGAACGCACTCCAGTTTGATGATAATCATATTAAGTAGACTATCTACTTCGTACTTCCTCAAACTTTTGGATGGAAATAAGTACCAATTTGTAAAAAAAAATCTGCAACTGATGGATGGAAATAAGTATCAGTTTGTGAAAAGCAGCTTATATTTTACCTTGTAAAAGAATATTTCCAGGAATTTCAGCGTCAACAAAACATTCTATTTTCGACGTTGGGTTCCGATAGTATAATTTCTATAATTGATTTTTCGATGACAATAACAGTAGAATTATTCTGATATGGTTACATGGTTTGTCATTTTCTGACAAATGTCGATATTGGAAAATTATCATGTTATCATTCGTCTATCGATTGCGGGCAGCGCCTCCATGCGCGACTGGCCGTACCAAAAACTTGGTGGTCAAGTTCGCCAATGTTTCAAACAGTCTCTTTATTTTTAATTTGTCTATGGTAAGTAAGCATGGGTGTTTTACCGATTATAGCATTGCTTTAGAGCAGAGATACCATCTCTGGGCTTTTGTGCGTTTTTTAATGTTGTGATGAACCAGAGTGATGGTTATAATTTAATCATTTCATATTTGATGGGCGGACCACCCTGTTTCCCATGGGGGGTGCGTTACGTGGAAAAAAGGAGCCGACGTAATCGAGCTCTTTCATGTTATTTCGTTCCTGATAAAACTCTTTTGACATATGATCACTTCAACAATTTTAATTCGATTAATTTCCAATGAGACGGGAAGTTTGAATGTTCAAAATTGAAATGAGAAAAAAATCCGATGGCGCGGCTAGTCGCAAAGGTAGATTTCAGAATGTAATCTTTGATTCTGAAATTGTCATCAATCAAGCTAACGAATCAAGTGTCAGAAAAAATGGGGCATATTTCTATTGCATTTATATTTCTGGATAAACCTCAAACCCTACGATGAAAAGTTGAGGAAGGATTCAAGTCTCTCTGAGCCCCAAAACTGGTTTTCTTTTCGGTTCTATTTAACTAAAGAATTCCATAAAGATATCAAAAAGTTGAGAATACTGAAGCAAAATACAAAAGTTCACTCGGCCATTAAACAAAAGCACACACATACAGGGTGTTTCATAATTGAATGCTGATCCTAAAGGGCGATAATCCTTGGATGATTTTAAGAAAAATTCTTCATATGAACATAGGTCCGCAACCGCTTTTTTCTAAGATACATGATGTTGAAATTTAACAAAAAAATCAGTTCTTACCCAATATCTCTGAAACCGCTTTGGCTTTTTTTTCCAATTTCGGTACATGCAAAGTACGCATAAAAATAAATTTTTTTCATGATGAGGGATTCCTTAATTTTCATCAGTGGCGTCCCTGTTAACATGCCCTGTCATATTTTTTTGATCAAAATAATGATACGCCACTTTTTTCCAAATAAATCTTATTTTTGTAATTGTCCTCTATCTTCTCATAAAAATGGTCTCTTGCCTTTTTTTCGTCGTTAGAAAATAGAATGCATTTGCTTGTCTCTATGCGAAATCAGCTGTTAAAGAGTAGTAGGAATATCTTGTGGGCTAGAAACATCTAGTATATTTACAACATAAACAATTTTGACTCTCCTTTAGCTAGATACGTGATATTATTTGAGTTATAAAAACTTGTTTATTAAAAAAAACATGGTCAATTTTACAAATACCGAATTAGCAGACATGCATTACTTGTATGGGCTTGCTGACGGGAACGCATATAAAGCCAGGCGACTGCATCAAGAGCGCTTCCCAAATAGAATGGTTCCTGATGCTCGAACGATTTCAAGCACCCACAGAAGGTTATGTGAAACAGGAAGTTTTGAGCCAAATCATCACTTGAAAGGAGCACATCGGACTGCAAGAACTCCAGCAATTGAGGTAGCTGTTTTAAAATCAGTTGACGAAAATCCTGAAATAAGTACGAGGCAAGTTGCCAATAATTTGAATATCGCCCATATTCTAGTATGGAGGATTCTTCATGATTATTTATTATATCCCTATCACATTCAACGGGTTCAGGCTCTACTTTCTCGAGACTTTCCATTACAATTGAATTTCTGCCAATGGTTTCTCCAAAAAGTTATCGAAAATCCTTTATTTGACAGGGAAATTTTATTCACGGACGTAGCTAGTTTTACTAAAAACAGGATCGGAAATTTTCATAATAATCATTTTTGGGCCTAGGAAAACCGCATGCAATCGTGGAATTTCATCACCAGGAGCAGTTCTCATTAAATGTCTGGGCTGGAATTATTGGAGATTGCCTAATTGGACCTTTTTTTTACCACGCAGATTTCTTGAAGATAATTTGCCAATTCTGTTGGAAAGATGTTCCTATTTTAATGCGAAATCGCATGTGGTTTATGCACGATGGTGCACCTGCTCATTTTAGTGCTCAGGCACGCGAATATTCAAACCAAAACTTTCATAATCGCTGGATAGGTCGTGGGGGAACAGAGTCATGGCCAGCTAGATCCCCAGACTTAAACAGTCTTGATTATTTTTTTTGGGAAGACTTTGGTGTTCAGTCAACCAATTCTAACTGAGGAAGAATTGCGAAACCGCGTAATAGTTTCCTGTGAAGCAATAAGGAATACTCCAGGAATTTTCCAAAGAGTACGCGAGTCAATGACAAGGAGGGCTGAAGCGTGCATACCTGCAGGAGGCGGAAATTTTGAACTGTTAATTTGATTTTGGTATATTTTGTTCATAATAGTTATGTTTTTAAAATATAAAAAATATTTTTATGCGTACTCATTACAAAAACTGAATAATAGTGACCATAAAATTATAAAAATCTTGCCTAGATCCTTTGGTTACCACAATTGTGAAATTAAGACTGAGAGAAAAAATCGAATAGGGACAAGCAAATGAATGTATTTTATTTTCTATATCGAAAACTGTCCGCCGGGCGAAACAAAAGGCAGGAGACCATTTTTACGAGAAGGTAGAGGACAATTACAAAAATAATATGACAGGGCATGTTAACAGGGACGCCACTGTTGAAAATTGAGAAATCCTTTATCATGGAAAAAATGTATTTTTTATGCGAACTTTGCATGTACAAATTGAAAAAAAAAAGCCAAAGCGGTTTCAGAAATATTGGGGAAGAACTGATTTTTTTGTTGAATTTCAACATCCTGTATCTCAGAAATAAAGCGGTTGCGGACCTATGTTCATATGAAGAATTTTTCTTAAAATAATCCAAGGATTATCGCCCTTTAGGATCAACATTCAAATATGAAACACCCTGTATAGATAGTACTTACTTGGATTTCAATCTAAATATCCCTTCGAAAAACTTAAATTAAAAATTTTAAAAACCCCCGACACAAAAAACCTCTGAAAGGTAACAAAGATTTAAAAGGGGCGAATTATTCAAATGAATCTGGACATTTGATAACTAATAAATAATTATTATTTCAGCAAACCTTCAGAGAAAATTTTTAATTATAAACATATTAATATTGCTCACAGAACTTATACTTTGAGAAAATTTATCAAAAACAATAAAGATCGTATTGAAAAGTCCGATAAATCTGTAGTATATAAACTAACTTGTGATACTTGTCCAAGTTTTTACATAGGACAAACAGGTAGAACTTTCAAGCAACGCATATCCGAGCATAGAAACAGTTTTATTAAGGGCAGATCTATTTCAACTTTCGCTAACCATCTCCTGACTGAAAAGCATTGCTTTGCTAATTAAGGTCAAAAACTCAATCTCCTAGAAAGCTTAAAGATTAACAAAGACGACAATATTTCTTAAATGAGCAGATTAATTTGGATAATTCGCCCCTTTCAAATCTTTTTACTACAAATTGAATAATCTTTCGTCCAATATTCAATTGATTACCTAATATCCAACTAACTATCTGCCCCTGTATTATTTATATCAAACCCCAATAATTGTAATTTCGTTTATATCCACTTGAAAAAGCTATATGATAGCGAAACACGTGTCGTGGGTTTTGTAAACTAATTTTTTGTGAAAATTCTAGTGACGTGTTTTAGTTTACTATGATTTAGGTATATATTTTCTGAGGAAAGAAGACAAAATTAAATTTGTCGATGAAGAAAAAATTAATAATCAAAAACTATTATCGGTTTACAGAAAATAACATAAAGAAGGATATAAAGTACTAGTAACCTGTAGGCCAAACTTGGATATTAGAAAAAAAAGAAAGATACATTCTCACTCCCTTTGTTTATCAATTTGGTTTCGATTGTGAATATTGGTGAAAGAAATATCTTGAAACCTCGTCCTGGACATTTTCATATTCAAGTCCATTTATTTAACTTTCATTATTAGACATCATGTACGAATCGCTACGCTATCTAAAATGCCGACTTGATTTTGTTTGTAAATAAACTAAAACAAATTTCTGAAAGCAAATAGGGGAGAGTTGCCTAATTTGAACCACTTCAAAGGAAATGACAATAATTCCGGTATTACTGAATTGTTAGCACTCATTTTAAGCTCAAACGATAGAGAAATATATAATCTTCTATTTTTACCGAACAAAAAGAACAAAAAACAAAACATTTTTGAATCCCAAATATAAAACAATTATGAGGAAAATGGTTCAAATTAGGCTACCGGTAGCCTAAAATGAACCACTAGTAACCTAATTTGAACCCATATTAAAAATTAATGTTTACATATGTCACAGATCAAAATCTCGTCTTCTTCGATTCCTGCACACTTTTCGTGTGCCCATTTTGAGCACACTTGAAATTTAACCCATCCTTCCTCCGCTACAGAGTTGGAATAAGAATCGTGACAATACAAACACAGCGCATCTGCATCTTCTTCTTCGCTTGAATTAGCTGATTCCTCCAATCTTTTTTTTTTAGTATTTCTGTTTCGTATTTTTGGCTTTTGTTTCGGTTTTATGTTTTCAATCAATCCTTTTGCTTTATTGAACAAATTTGATTTTACATTTTGAATAGCTTCTTTAGTTTTCTTGCTCTTCTTATTTATTTTTGTTTTTTCTGGCTCTTCTTTACTTCTTTTTTTAGCAACCAACTCATCTTTGTATGGTGTACTAGTCAGTTCTACAGCTGATGACGTTTTTTTGTATTACCACTGACTTCAGAATTCTTTGGAAGGGTACTTATCTCTTCTAAACTTTTATTAAATGTGTTGGGACTGACTTCGGACAAAATAGTAGATGAAGATGGACCAGCCTGACTATTTGATATTGGTGGTGCTTTGTCTTCAGGTGTTTCGTGTGTTTCGGACACAATGGTAGATGAAGATGGACCAGCCTGACTATCTTTTCATATTGGTGGTGTTTTGACTTCAGGTGTTTTGTTTGTTTCGAACACAATGGTAGATGAAGACAGACCAGCCTGACTATTAAATTTTGGTGTTGTTTCGTCTTCAGGTATTTTTTGTGTTTCGGAATTTTCTTTTTCTATTTGTCGCTCGACTGCAAGGGAAAGTGCAAACAAGTGGTCTGGAAAAAGATTCATATTGACTGGCCAAATACCTGCTGCTTTAAAAGCATTTTCAGCTGTTCCCACAGTAGCTGCCCTTCCATATGCTTCACTAATAAGTTCTGAAATATTGTAAGCTGAAATCCCCTGTCCAACATGAGCCCTCAACCGAGAATCTTGTGCCTGCACGAAGTAACTTTGTAGTGGTTTAAAAAATGCTACATCTAAGGGCTGGAGTCTATGTGTTGTATGTGCGGGTAGCTGAAGAAGATGAATATGATTCTCGCGACAAAATTCTAAAGCTTCTAAGTTATTGCTATGTGTTGTATGATCATCTAATAGCAAAAGAACATCTTTGTTGGGGCCATTTTTCACAATTTTGTGAAAATGTTTAGAAATAATTCAGAGTTGATGTAACCCGAGTCAGAAATCTAACAAATACTTTCACTGGGAGCACCTTTTGCCAATTCAGGAGCATATCTTTTCTTTTGAAAATTATCATAGGGGGGATATAAAGGCCAGCAGCATTAGCACAGCACACAACTGTTGTGTTAACTCCCCTTTCACCACTAGTAATTCCACCCACCTGTCTTTTGCCTTTTTTAGAAATAACCTTTTGCATTCTTTTTTTAACTGTGGAATATCCGGATTCGTCAACATTAAACATTGTGTTCGCATCAATTTTATATTTGTCAACTAACTTTTCCAAAAATTTGTAAAACTCTGTTACTTTTTCCCTGCTGAATCCTCTTGCTCGTGCAAGCGAAGTAGATTCTGGTTGTCTGAGTGATAATTCCTTATGACGTCTCATAAAGTCATAAAACCATTTTTTTCCAGCAATACATTTTTCTTTATTAAATTTATGAGGTAATTTGTGCTTTTCAGCCAGTTGGAATGCAATTTTCGGACATCTTTTATTGTTAAACCAAAAAACACTTCTTCGAACTTTAGAATGTGTTTGACTTATAATGTTTCCATTTCAACATTAAAAACATTTCTTGTACCCATTCGTTTAATGCAATTATTTGCGATTTTATTTGTATGTCTCAATAGAGTTGATTTATTGATTTTAAATCTTCGTTGGCACTCATTTAATCCAACTCCATCTTTGTAAGCTTTTATGGCCATTTCCATATCCTTTTCGGACCATTCACCATATCTGCCTCGTTTTGTCTGTGACATAATCCTGAAAATATTTTATTCTTATTATTTAATTCAAGAAGAAATAATAAAAATACTTTTAGATATAAAAAAAATTACTTCCTAACACGTTTCTTAAATTGAACCGGTTCAATTTTAGAATCCCATTCTGGGTTCAATTTAGGAAACAACACAATATCTTTTCTAAGTTAACCTAAAATTTCTATTTGGAGTTGTTTTCATTTTATACTCACAAGAAACATCAAAATACTCTAACAAACATAACTAGAATAACAAAAGTACTTACCTGAATAAACTTTTTGTTAATCCCTTGAGTAAGTGAACTGAAATATTAGAGTCAACAATACAAAAATGAAAATCACGTTGCAGCAACAGACACCAACGAGAACTTACACCGAAATGTAACTGTGGGTAAGTTTTAGACCACAAACTTCAGCAGTTGGACATCAGATGGCATAACCTGTCCCTCAATAAGGATTTATTTACGTGGTTCAATTTAGGTGGCGGTTCAAATTAAGCAACTCTCCCCTATATGGATTTTCTCACAGGAGCTTTGAGAACTTAGTAAAAATGGCAGCAACTTGATTCTCGATTCCAGAAATTCTGCACCTAATTGTCAAAATATTTTTGGATTTTTGGAGAGGGGAGAAATGTGCTTAATTTTGGTTTATTCCAAATCGAGTAGTTGAAATGTACATTTGTATCTATTTGATTTTTGTAATTATTTTTGAATATTGTATTATTGAATGAACTTATTATTATTTATAGAGGGTGTTTCAAAATTCAGTATCAAGATTTCAGGGGCGCATTTTTCAAACACTTCGTTACCGATCACAGAGCGTTAAGTTTCAAGATTTTTTTATTTTTTTCTTCATAATTTTTTCAGTTTTTGCGATATTATTGAGATTAAATTTGAAACATAAGTTACGTTATAGGGTTTACATCATCCAGTATGCCGAGTGATTGTAAGAATCTACAGTGTGACATTTTTTCAGGGGTCAATCCCTTTTTCGCCCCACATACTTTTTTGTAGTGCGCCGCTGGTGGATTCTAACATATGAAATTAATTCTTTGTTTTGTTTATAATTTTTTTTTGTCTCTTGTAACTTTTACGCATCTGTGACCGTTATCGAGAAAAAAGTAAAACCATTTTTTGTAATTGTAATTTTGTTTATGGTCTGGCTAATATGGTAACGGACTTGAAGCTCAGAGGTTGTACGTGCTAAGATTTCCTAATCGCCGGCTTCCCAACTATAGAACTTTTATGAATTCCCATCAGCACCTTCTTCTTTTTATGGGGACATGTAAAGCACCTAGTTTATGGTGCAGAACCAGTGCCTTTCATCGAACTTCTTACTGAACGAATTATGGATGCCTTCCACACCGTAAGAAACACTCCCGGAATTTTAGAACGCGTACGGCAGTCTATGAGAAGAAGAGTGGAAGGTTGTATCGCAGAAGGAGGAGGGCATTTCCAGCACCTTTTATAAAAAGTCAAGGTTCGTTAGGTTTCTTATTTTTTAGGTAATGTTTAAGGAAACTTGTAATTTAGATCACAAACCAAATAAGTAGCGTTTTTTGTTTTCATTGTGATAATAGGTTCCCCCCTTTTGTAAAAAATGTTAATTAAATGTAGCGAATTGCAAAAAATTATTAACTTTTTTTCTCGATAACGGTTGCAAATGCGTAAGAATTACTGTGACAAAAAAAAATTATAAACAAATCAAGGACTTCATTGAATATGTTAGAATCCACCAGCGGCGCACTACAAAAAAGTTTATGGGGAGAAAAAGGGTTTGACCCTTGAAAAAATATCTCCCTGTAGATTCTTACAATCACTCGGCATACTGGATGTTGTAAACCCTAAAACGTAACCTATGTTTCAAATTTAATCATAATATCGCAAAAACTGAAAGAGCTATGAAGAAAAAAAAAGTCTTGAAACTTTATCGTTTTGTAGATCGTTGAAAATAATGCGCTCTCTTTTTGAAGTCGTATAAATAAAGCAGTATGGTGTACCCCCAGCAAACGATTCTCGTTATATTGTAATTCTTGTAGAAATTTTCAAGAAAATCATTGGAACTCTTATAGAAAATCATTTGTTTTTAACTTTTTTTCCGGAGAAATAGAAAAGCCTTTGAAGATAACAAAGAGAGTAAAGGTAATGGATTTCTATTTAAATCTTGAATTCGAGTTTTTGGACGATGACAGTACCGTACCTCTCCTTCAGTCACTCAAAAGTAAAATTAATAAGTCAATGGAGATGTTTCTGTTAATAACATTTCCAAGGGCTGTAAAAAATAATGTGAAACGTATACGGCTTACAAATCCTCAATTATTTCAACCTCACAGAGAGGTATCACTTACACATAATCGTGTTTGTCCATGCGAAAAATTAGTAAAATCCGAATAATGAAACTTCATTTATCCTCAGTGGGATGTCTGCTTTTGTGGTTTACTTGGTATATGGGGAGATGGTTATATGTTGTGCGGTGAAAATAATATGAGGACAATGTGAAATATACATGTCCCCCTTTGACAATGATAACTCAGTTACAATACGAAGAGTTATTTATAACGATTTGTATTGAAATGATTGCTTTATATATACATGTGAGATCCATTTTTGAAGACATCGTAGTCGTTTCAACCAGATAGAAGAATATAAATACATTCAGTAACATAAAAAAAAACTTTCCATGAGGAAAGAGAGAAAAAAAAAGCAAAAGAAATGTATGCACAGAACACTGAAATATTACCAAGTTCCATCATTTAGCACGATTGCAAATACTCATTCGTTAACAACAAAGGCTCGTAGTTTGAAAACCTCGATTTTAAAATCAGATAAGCGCTTCGGCGTTATCATGGCTTAGGTTGTGCAAGGAATTTACAAAAGAATAATAATTTGCTAGAAAAGAATGCCGTTTGGGTCTAACAGCAGCAAGTATAGGGCACTCAAATAAAATGTTTTTCAAAGTTTGGCACTCATATCTATTGCATATAGAGCAAATTTCACCAAATGCAATAGTGTAGTTCATACCATTGATCGCTAATGGCTTTCAAAACGTAGTTCAATAATTTCGATCCCGTAATTTGACGATTTCTTATATAATCTTAATGTTCACTTTGTCTCACTTCTAGTGGTTTCGATGTTATACCTATATAAGTTTTACCACAAAGACAGGATAGGCATTTTTTTGTCTTTCATGTTCTGGTTTTTTATGTTAAATATCCATCTCACTGTATTTGAGGTACTAATAAGGAATTTAGTTTATCTTTGTTGTGGTTCCAGAAGGTTGAAACGACAGATTCTTCGAATTACTTCGTAAAAAGATCAATGACCAAAGAGATCCCATGAATTGAAAAAAAAATTCTGTATCAATCAATCAGCTTATTTTTCCTTGTGAGCAAACTAAAAGTTAGCCAATGAGAGAACAGCAAACGTCTTTATGAAAGATAGCCAATCAGAGAAGAGATGATCAGATGTAAAGTTGGAAATTGTGAGAGAATGGCAAAGAGAAGGTATCATAAGCAATTATCATTCAAACTTGTAAATAATGATAAGAATGGGAATTTAATTGTGTGTATAAATTGTGCAACATTAATATAAACAGTGCAAAGTGACAATTTGGTTCGCGAATTCGAAATTTCAAATGGTACAACAACAATGGCAAGATGTTGCGAAGCGACGAAAAAACAAAGCTTCGAGGAGATCGAAAATATTTTACAAAGCGGAAGCACGCACAAAATTTCACTAGAAGAAAATGGAATAATTCCATCATTTGCTTAACAGAACAAGATTACCTTGATGATATCGTATATCCACGATTCCAAAAGCTGAGTCCCGCATCGATACATTCCTGACACATGGTTTTGCAGTTCCAACGGAGGCTGGAGAGAGGAGACTTCCTGTTTTTTATGGTAAAGTTGTGAACACCAACAGTTCCAACCAGGTATAAAACCTTTAATAGTGCTTTCCCGGTCCTGAACTATTTCACAAACAACTCTATATCACTTTTTATGAACAATAACAGAAAATTATACTCACAGAAAAAGTGAGGTTCTGTTTATTTATCCATGATATGCAATTTATGATTATCCGTGAATAATTGTTTGATTCACTCTAGCATAAGTTATTTCTCGTAGGCCAGGTATTTTTAAGTCTTCCTGAATAAAGGAGATAATTGTTTTTGATATTTGGTTTGTTTATTTTCTCACAATGATCAACTAACATAACTAAGATCCTTCAATAAACTGAAGTTAGCCACCAGTGGCCAAATTCCTTTTGAACCGACTTTATGAGATAAGGGCGTACCAACTGTTGTTAGCTGCGGCGAAGAAAATAATAATTGTTGGTAGCGTGACGAGAAAACAGTGACGTTCGCTGACAATTATTATTACAGGGCCAGAAATATCTATTTACATCATATCAAATTTGGCTCTCAAAGAATACCAAAAATCTTTAGCAATATCAATATATAAAAACCAATTATATTTATACAATTCATCAAAACATAACAATTGGCACCCAAAACGTGGGGCAAAATAAAAACAATTTCTATTTTTCAATTCATCAAAACATAACAATTGGCACCAAAAACGTGGGGCAATATATAAAAGAAAATTTAGATTTTTCAATTTATGCAAAACATAACAATATATATATACAGAGTGGCCACTTTTTTAATGGGATTGTATTGGTAACTTTTAAACCATAAGAGTTAGAAGGTCGGTCAAATGGAGAAAAAGTTGCATTCATAGAAGCATTGTCAAGCAGTTCAAACAAATCGAGATTATCAGGGCCGGTTATTGAGATATCATAAGAAAAGTAAATTCTGTCATTTTGATTTTTCTTTTTTTCCCACTTTATTTCGGATATTATCAAAAAATGTCAATGTCGAATTTTATTCGACAGTAAATTATCCTCATTTTGACATAATCAGATTTCGTATCCAACGTTTCGTACGCTCTAGGCCACCCTCAACCTCATTTTTTTCAATACGGACCTGCATATTTTTTGACACTTTTCGAAATAACTTTTAACGCTGAATTCAACGATATATCATACAATGTCATTCAAAGTTGATTTTCAGGTGATTTTGACCCTTATCCAAATTTCTTTGGGTCGGATCTGTATTACATTTAGGTACCTTTAGTTTAATTAACAACATGCAATACATTTCGATAAGAAAATCAACTTACTCATCTTCAACTGAATGGAACGTAACAGAATCAAAGCAAGAAACAAGTAATCATTATTTACAAATTTCAAGAGGTGAAAAACCTAATTCATAATAATTAAACGAAACTATCATTTAATGAAAGAAAAATCAAATGATTATTCGAAGTAAATGATGAACATTAATAAGTAAGTGTTCGAAATGTCCACCATTTTGTAAAATGCACTTTGCGGAACCCATACTTCTTATACATTTGCTTATTTCGTCTCCTTGAATACCTTCCAATACATTCTCAATCTTCTCGCGAGGAATCATTATTGTTGGATTTGTCATTTGTTCCGTTGAAACAAATTACAGAATCGAACTTTATTTTGAGATCATTACGATATAATTTTTGCAAGGCTTGGTATTCAAATTTAAAATCATTGTATTCGCGTCTCTTGACTATTTTATTAACAGCAGTTTTTGATAAATTGCATTCACTGGCCACAGTTCTCGATTTTTTTTCTGGGTTCAATTGAATTTGGGTCAGAACATTGATATCGTTGATAAACTTGTTTTTCTTCAGTTCTCGATTTTTTTTCTGGGTTCAATTTAACTTATTCGATATGGTAAGATACACAAATGAAGAGAAAGAGATATGTACGAAGTGTACATAAAACTAGATAGAAATTCGTTCAAAGCACAACAAAGGTATGGTGAATTATATCCTGAAAGAACAACACCAAATATTAAAATGTTTCGACGTTTATCTACAACGTTACTTGCACATAATTCATTCATCAAACCTAGAGGTCCTTATGTACGACGAAACGAGCCTATCAATGACATCAATGTTCTGGCCCAAATTCGAATGAATCCAGGAATAGGATCGAGAACTATGGCCAGTGAATGCAATTTATCAAAAAGTGCTGTTAATAAAATAGTCAAGAGACCATGACTATAAATACCATGACTATAAATACCAAGCCGTGCAAAAACTGTATCGCAATGATCCTGAGAGAAGGTTGCAATTCTGTAATTGGTTTCAACGGAAGGTGCGGAATAACAACAATTTTGCGCACAATATCATTCGGGGAGACGAAACGACATTCACAAATTCTGGCATGTTCAATCGAAGGAACAAACATTTTTATGCCACAGAAAATCCTCACTTAATTCATGAAGTTAGACATCAATATCGTTTTTTTTTGAACATATGGTGCGGTTTGTTGAATAATAAATTACTGGGGACCCTATTTTATTGACGGCAACCTAACCGGAGCAAAATATGTAGAAATTATAGAAGAAATGTTGGATGATCTTCCTATACGGTATCGGCGTAATAGTCACAGACTATCTAAATCGAACTTTTCCCGATTCATGGATTGGAACAAGAAGTCCAGTAGCATGGCCTGCCAGATCTCCGGATTTGAATCCGCTGGATTTTTATTTGTGGGGATATCTCAAAAATAAAATTTATGATACTACGAACCCGACAATAGAGATTCTTCGCGAGAAGATTGAGAATGTATTGGAAGGTATTCAAGGAGACGAAATAAGCAAATGTATAAGAAGTATGGGTTCCAGAACCGCAAAGTGCATTTTACAAAATGGTGGGCATTTCGAACACTTACTTCATTAATGTTCATCATTTACTTTCAAATAATCATTTGATTTTTCTTTCATTAAATGATAGTTTCGTTTAATTATTATGAATTAGGTTTTTCACCTCTTGAAATTTGTAAATAATTATTACTTGTTTCTTGCTTTGATTCTGTTACGTTCCATTCAGTTGAAGATGAGTAAGTTGATTTTCTTATCGAAATGTATTGCATGTTGTTAATTAAACTAAAGGTACGTAAATGTAATACAGATCCGACCCAAAGAAATTTGGATAAGGGTCAAAATCACCTGAAAATCAACTTTGAATGACATTGTATGATATATCGTTAATTCAGCGTTAAAAGTTATTTCGAAAAGTGTCAAAAATATGCAGGTCCGTATTGAAAAAAATGAGGTTGAGGGTGGCCCAGAGCGTACGAAACGTTGGATACGAAATCTGATTATGTCAAATTGAGGATAATTTACTGTCGAATAAAAAACTCCTGTAACATTTTTTGGTAATATTCGAAATAAAGTGGGAAAAAAAGAAAAATCAAAATGCCAGAATTTACTTTTCTTATGATATCTCAATAATCGGCCCTGATAATCTCGATTTGTTTGAACTGCTTGACAATGCTTCTATGAATGCAACTTTTTCTCCATTTGACCGACCTTCTAACTCTTATGGTTTAAAAGTTACCAATACAATCCCATTAAAAAAGTGGTCACTCTGTATATATACATATGTATATATCTGATATGTTTGTGGATATATGCGTGTATACATTTGCTGAAATTGTCATTCTTTATAGTCTGAAATATGTGGTATAGGTTAAGATTTTTTTTGTATTGTAGACTTTTGTATATTAATTATTAATTAAATAAAAAATCATTATCAACTAAAAAACAAAAGTTATTGATTCAAATGCTTGTCGCGCAAAGTTTTCAGTTCGAATACAAAAGCGACAAGCTTTTGAATCTATAACTCGCGGAGAAAGCCTCATAATGACGATGTATTAACAAAAATGCATGGATTAAGGCGTACTTAGGTACTAAAACCTGCCACAATGCACGCGTATTGTTTCCTGGAAATGTGTTTTTAGTTTTTTTAATAATAAAGCACTATAATTCTTTTTTACCTCTTTATAAAGGGGAGCCAATATGAGATTTTTGCTATAAAAACAATGTTTTCTGGATTTGAGTTGGTTGTATGCAACACGTTGAATGGAGAATGGAGATTTTTTTAATGTTCTATCTAAGGAAAGTATATTAACCAAATGACTACAATCATAATAAGGCAAGTCATCATCATATCTTATTTATGCCGACAGAAATCGATAAAAATATAATGTGCATTAGTCATGTACTGACCTACGTTTCAAGTCGAGTGTGCAGAATGTTGGGTTGGCAAATATAAATAAAAAGAGCTAAATTATGGATATTGGATCTTAATTTCATAATCGTGATTTCAACCTAATTGATATTCATAGCCATGGGTGCAGTATGTATGCAGGTGGTACATTGAAGTCCACTCATTTGTGAATCGGCATCATCACCAACTTGTCTTCAGGAGTCTACGATGAAGATTTTTCACGCCGTAAGTCTAGTAAAATATTTAATTATATCAGACAATTAATGAAAAAGTAATTTTTCTTTTGAAATATAGCAAATAATTTTAAATTACATCGGCGTTCAAAAAACACTGACCAAAAATTCTTTATCTGTTTATTATTTCGAATTTTTGTAAGTGATCCAATATAAACATACATTATTCAAAAGGGTTGTTGGAATTTGGGTCAGTTTGGTTGAAGAAAAACTAGTGTTTCATTGCCAACGATTCGAATGTTATTAAATTCATCTTCTGGGAACAATAAGTTTATGTAAGTTGAATATTGTTTTTATTGAATTGATGCAGCCGATAATGGAACTCCATACTGAAGCAAAAGAAAAACACCCACTTCACTAAATGTTTTTTTTTTTATTCGTAAACCCAGTTTAGTGAAAATCATTTAGTGAGGAGAGTTTATTTTGTTTGCTTTAGGAAGAAGATATTAGAAATAGGAATGAAATAATTAATTAAAAAAACCTTTTTTAAAAAAACAAGCTTTTATTCAAATACCCTAAAAAGTACAAAATAATTGCTTTGGATGTGTGACGTAGGTTATTCCGTGAGTTATAGATTAAAGAGCTTGTCGCGCAAAGTTTTCATTTCGAATACAGATGCGACAAGCTTTTGAATCTATAACTCACGGAATAACCTACGTCACACATCCAAAGCAATTATTTCGTACTTTTTAGGGTATTTGAATAAAAGTTTGTTTTTAAAAAGGTTTTTTTTTATTAATTATTTTATTTTGTGCTTTTTAGTAAGTACGCCTTAATCTATGCATTTTTGTTAAAGTCGTTTTTATGAGACCTTTTTCTGTAAGTTCTGAGCTATCTAGTTCTTCAACGAGGAGACCATCTGAAGATTAACTCGTCCGTCATCCTGGAGCAGCCATCTTCAATTTATGAATTTTGACAAAAAATCAATAATCTTCGACTAAATTCTTAATCTCCGACCCCAAAAACCCCTAACACCCACATACCAATTTTGAATCGAATAATTACAAAACTCGTTCGCCATCTTGGAGCGGCCATCTTGAATTTCATAATCTCCGACCCCAAAAACCCCCACATACCAATTTTGAATAGAATCAGACCATAATCACAAAACTCGGCCGCCATTTTAAAGCCGCCATCTTGAATTTTCCAATTTTTACAAAAAACTCATAATATTCGACCCCAAAAACCCCCACATACCAATTTTGAATAGAATCAGACCATAATCACAAAACTCGTCCACCATTTTGGAGCCGCCATCTTGAATTTTTCAAATTTTGACAAAAGAATCATATCTTCGACCACAAAAACCCTCAATACCAAATTTTGAATAGAATCAGACCATAATCACAAAACTCGGCCGCCATTTTGAGCCGCCATCTTGAATTTTCCAATTTTACAGAAGAATCACAATCTCCGACCACAAAAACCCTCAGATACCAATTTTGAAGCGAATAGGACCATAATCACAAAACTCGTACGCCATATTGGAGCCGCCATTTTGTTTTTTCTTCACACAAAAATTTCTTAATGCATTGTCACCGGAATTATGTACACCTGCCAAATTTCAAATCATTCGGACGTCTGGAAGTGGGTCAAAATCGCGCCCAAAGGAGTCGGCTACAAACAAACAAACAAGTGAAGCTAATATAAAGCGTGTAAAAAGGCATACAATTTCGTTAATAGGTAACCAGATGATGTACTTGAAAAACATCTGGGAAGAATAATTCACTGATTTCAGTCTTTTTAAGAAAAAGTCATTTTGTATGGAACACTAATGTCTCCAGGACTCTGCAAAAAGCAAACAAGGTTTTTATGTAGATTTCATATATTGGGGACGTCACCAATAGGTTTTTGAAACGACCACTCTCAACCAAATTCCAACGTTGAACTTTTCAACCAAAAATGAATGTCTTAAAAACTGTACGTGTTCATTGGGTGATAGCTTCGTACAATTTCAGATATCCATTTCTGAGGAATCTCCTGAATCAGGTCGATTTTTAATCTCAATTTTCCACATTTCTAAGGGAAAATTAAATATACAGGGTGATCCACGTTTGACTAATGACGTCCGGGACAATTTTTCCAAATGGAATACCTTATATATAATAAAATTTTTGGAATCTCCATGGAAAGCTGATTTCAAAAATGTATCACACATAGGGTTTGTATACAGTGCGAGCGTTAAATTCAGTGCTCTCGTAAAGTACTGGATAAATTCGTAAAAAAAATAAAGGAATAATTTTTGGAAAGAACGCCGTCCGAATTTTATTTTCATTTGGGCATTCTTTCAAATTAATTACATACAGAATTATTGGTGTAGGAGAAATGACGTCATCTGTATTTTTTTAATGGCAACTCCATTTTTCATTACGGAATGTGAAAAGGTGATTATGAGTATGGGTGAAATAAAAATAAAATAAGAAAAACTATTTTGAAATATGAAAATACTAAATTTTTTTTTATTGGTGCCCCTTTTTACCCATTTAAAGCACGCCCCAGCGTGTTTAAATCGAACTTTAAAAAACGCGCGTTTTTTAAAGGTAACCATGACAACATCAACAAATCGAGAAACGTGAAGTCTAAATGACAAATTTGTGATTATTGATCTGACTGACACCTTGTAACGTCAAATAAAATATTACTCACGATTCGTTCATTTATATGTGCTCCTCCATCCATTTGATGAACTTTTCATATTCTTTTTTATATATATCACTGGATTTTCGCGGTATTAACCGCGATTCTGCCTCACTATTCAAAAAATCGATATTAGAATAATTCATTTTTGAGCTCTGGTGACAACAAATATTGATCTTTGGTAACAAATTGCAAATGAATGTTTTTCTCATTTCCATGACAACGAAAGGTATACTGATGTCACATCACGAATTCAACCTTCTTGCATTATTAGTTCTTATATCTATTTTTTGTAGTAATAATACCAGTATATATGATTTCAAAGTGCACCAATGAAAAAAAATAACGTAAAGTATTCGTGGATAACTGGTCTTAAAAACACTTGCTCTATTTCGAGCACTCCGGCTGCGCCGTCGTGCTCGAAAAATCGCGCGTGTTTTAAAGCCCTTTTTATCCACTTATACTTTAATATACTATAATGGCAATGATAGCTTCAAACAACGATCAAATTAAATGTTCAAATTGTGCACCGTTTGCTATCTTACTATTTCCATTACTTGACAGTAGCCATAGCGACCAGAATTTGGTTTTTATTGCTGAATAGTTTTTGTGAAGTTATTTCTTTAAAGAATAACATATCTTATCGTTAGTCGATACATTATTGAGTAGTCATTTCATATAAAAATTAAATGAACAAGAAAGAATTGAAATTCTTTGCATGATAGGATTTGGAGACAGAATGCGCACCCAAAGAGAAGTAGTTGAATTGTTTAATGAAATGAAATTGTTATTGAAATAGGAATTCCTAATATAAATACAATGGTTGTTCAGATTATATAATTCGAATTAAAAAACAATAATAAAAAAAGAAAAAAAAAATACACAAAGTACAGTTGATTACATGACATGACATCACAGTTGAACACATTTTTGACCACATCTTGAGACATTTGAACACATTAAAGGAAGTTAAAAGAAAATATATAAAATGTATATCTAAAAACTGTATATCTGAAAACAAATATATCCCTAAAGAAAAAAAAGTAATCTAAAAGACATTGAATAATGCAACTCATCCTGATCGGCAACCTATTAACCAAAGCATGGTGAGCAAAGTTGAGTCAAAATACCGTGAATTTGAGCATGTCCGTGTTTTTCCTGAATCTGGTCGACCCTCACCGCCAGAAGACGATCAGCTCAATGTTGTGTGTTGGCAGTGCATGAAAATCATCACACACACAACACTCAACCAATTGTCTTCTGATTTCAATATGGCAGCGTCTACAATCCACAATATTCTGAAAAAGCAAAGCATCATCCTTATAAGGTACGCCTCATCCATGAGCTGAATGAAGACGACTTGGATCGGCGAAATCAATTCTGCGAACAACTGCAACAGCTATGCAATAATGATAATAATTTTGTAAAAAATATTATTTTTTCTGACGAGGCTACTTTTTTTTGAACGGCCACGCAAAATTGCCGTTATTGGGCTACCAAAAATCCCCGATGGATGATGGAGTATCACATTCAAAATCCACAGAAAGTGAATGTATGGTGTGCCATAGTCGATGGAAGAATTCTGGATCCCATTTATTTGACGTGAACCTGACTGGTGCAATATATTTAGATTTTCTTCGATTCGACCTTATTCCTGCACTAATAGTTTTGTATCCAGATTTAGAGGAACCTGATCTTCCGAGAACTGATTTATTCTTCCAACAAGATGGTGGATCTTCCCATTATGCAGCAGCTGCGACTATTTAGATGTGGTGTTTTGAATCGTTGGATAGGGGACCGATTGAGTGGCCAGCTAGATCTTCAGATTTGACACCACTTAATCATCTTGTGGGGATAAGTGTATGTTAATAGGCCGGATAATTAAGAAGATTTAAAAGCAAGAATTTGTCACGAGATACAATGTATACCTCCTGACGTTATTGACAATGTTCAAAAATAATTTATTCATCGTCTTGTGTACTGTCAGATAGCAAATGGTGTACAATTTGAACATTTAATTTGATCGTTGTTTGAAGCTATCATTGCCGTTAAATTTAGTTTTTTCATATTTCAAACTAGTTTTTCTTATTTTATTTTTATTTCACCCATACTCATAATAATCTTTTCATATCCCGTAATGAAAAATACCGATGTATTAATTAAATTTGAAAGAATTCCCAAATGAAAATAAAATTCGACGGCTTCGAGCGTTTTTTTCCAAAAATTATTCCTTTAAATTTTTACGAATTTATCCACTACTTTCCATGGAGATTCCAAAAATTGAATAATACCTATATCATCATTGCCATTAAATTTGGTATTTTCATAATTTAAAATAGTTTTTCTTATTTTATTTTCATTTCACCCATACTCATAATCACCTTTTCACATCCCGTAAGAAAAATACCGATGACGTCATTTCTCCTACAAGAATCATTCTATATGTATTAATTAAATTTAAAAGAATGCCCAACTGAAAATAAAATTCCACGGCTTCGAGCATTTTTTCCAAATTAGCTTTCCATGGATATTCCAAGAATTGAATAATACAGGGTGAGTCAGAAGTACTTTGACAATATTCTAATATGAATTATCCAAATAAATATATGTCCGAAAACGCTTCGTTAGATACAGGGTGTTAAAATTTTATTTTTATTTTCGTTTTTTTCAAATAACTTTCGAAATACTGACCTTAATTAAACGAAAATCGGTATTGAGAGGTTTTTTGAGGTGTCGAATTCGAACCAATGTTATTATTGCTCTCACTCGTAGGGGGCGCCACCAACACGTCTTTTTCTTTTTTAAAGATTCATAACTTTTTTGAGCGTACTTCTAGCACATTTTTCACTGAACATCAATTCATCTATCATATCTACGTAAAAAAGCTAGCCTTTTTACAAGTCGCTATAAGCAACCGTTTTCTAGATATTTGAACTTGAATATTTCAAGTCGATTATTTGATAATCGATGCGTGTTGAAGTTATTACAATTATTTTGCAAGCATTCTTGTGAAAAATGCTTAGGAAATGTATTTGACGTTTAAGTAAGTAGTTTTGGTAATTACATATTATGTGACAGTTAAACGTTTTGTTGAAGTTTCTGTAAGTTTTAAAACACTAATTTTGAAAAAATGGATTATTTAAACAATAATGCTCATGTAGCCGATATGCATTTCGTTTATGGCGTTACGGACGGCAATGCGCGCGAAGCAAGACGTGTTTACCAGGAGCGATTTCCTAATCGAGTACTACCTTCAGCTCCAACATTTACCAGTCTCCACCGTCGATTGGCAGAAACAGGTAGTTATAAGAGGGCAGCTGATATTATTGGAAGACCACGAGCAGTCCGAACCCCAGAATTGGAAGAAGCTGTTTTGAACGCTCTCGAGGAGAATCCAGAAACAAGTACAAGAATAATTGCTCAATTCTACTCAGTCCACAGTTTGGAGAATTATCCACGATCAACAATTTTATCCATACCATATTCAAAGGGTACAAGCTCTTTTGCCACGAGACTTTCCGCAACGCATTACTATGTGTCAGTGGTTTTAGAGAAAATTCGCTGGAAATCCTCAATTTTTGAGATATGTACTCTTCACGGACGAGGCAAACTTCTCCCGAAATTCTATCACAAACTTTCATAACAACCATGTGTGGGCTCTGGAAAATCCGCACGCAGTTAGTGAAAGACATTATCAGTATCAATTTTCTGTAAATGTATCGGCGGCAATAATTGATAATTACTGGAAAGATCCTTTCTTTCTTTCGTTCCGACTGAATGGCGCAACTTCATAATGTACCATTAGAAATTCGTACCCGCATGTGGTTTATGCATGATGGGGCTCCGGCCCATTTTACCGTTGTAGCTAGGGAATTCCTTAACACTGTCTATCCAAATCGATGGATCGGTAGGGGTGTAGAAGAACCTAACCAGGCGTGGGCACCAAGATCCCCAGATCTAAACCCGCTAGATTTTTATTTTTTGGGACATTTGAAGTCACTACTTTATAAAACTCAAGTAGCGAACGAGGAAGATCTAAGAATCCGAATAGTAGACGCCTGTGAAACAATAAGAAACACAGCAATAATTTTTGAGCGGGTACGAGATTCAATGACTAGAAGACTGAATGCCTGTATCTTCGCTGAAGGTGGACACTTTGAACAATTTATTTGAATACAATTTAGTTTCCTTCATTTTATTTTATTCTACATATTCAAAATTTATTGAAATAAAATGTTGATATTTCTTGCAAATGTTATTAAAACAAATACAGATTTTGCACCCTTGATACAAAAATAACTATTTCAAACGAGTAAAAATAAATAGAATGGGTGGCGACCCTACAAAAAAACAAAACTACTTACTTAAACGTCAAATTAATTTCCTAAGCATTCTTGTGAAAAATGATAAATAATGGTAATAACTTCAACACGCATCGATTATACAAATAATCGACTAGAAAACGGTTGCTTATAGCGACTTGCAACAGGGCTAGCTTTTTTACGTAGATATGATAGAGGAATTGATTTTTTTACTGAAAAATGTGCTAGAAGTACGCTCAAAGAAGTTATGAATCTTCAAAAAAGACGTGTAGGTGGCGCCCCCTGCGAGTAAGAACAATAATAACAACAGGTTCGAATTCGACACCTCAAAAAACCTCTCAATCAGGGCCGTATTAAGAGGGGGGCTACCGGGGCTGTAGCCCCGGGCCTCCACAAGGGAGGGGCCCCCACAATGGAAATTATTAAGTAAAATTTCCTAACAAATACCGAAATATATGCAAAATGTTCAGCGTAGCTTTAGCCGGGGAAGTAGTTAGATATTAGTTAGATATTACAAAAAATAACTTCATTTTTATCGTGGATTTTTCAGTTCACAGAAAAATATTTCTATAAAATAGAGAATGTTTCCCTTTTCAACATGAATTCAACAAGAGGTTATCTTGAATGATGGAAGATAGCTATTCAAGTTTATCTTTCAGTCGCAGATGATTCCACATCTGATTTTATGAACATCCTGTTCATATTTTCAAATGAATCAATATATAAAAAAAATCTGACAGAAGAGCAGTTCTCCCACTTTCCCCACTCATTTTTCGTTTTAAACATTCCAAAGCGCGTTAATATCAATCTTCGATCCGATAAATCATGTGTATATGCGGGAAACAATCACAAAGTAAATCATCACACTATTATACACTGAAAAAATGAATTCATCCACATGGAAAAATAGAAAAATATCATATCGTATCGCTGTAATTTATTTAATTTATTTCTTGTATTTTATTATACCATATGTAGGTAGGTAGGTAGGCTTGTGTTGGAATAATTTGATTTGTGCCGCAATAAATTATTCAAACACTTGAAAGATTTTTTTTTAACTTGTTTGAAAAATAATTAGGGGCCTCCACGCCTTTGTTGCCCTAGGGCCTCCACACCTTTGAATCCGGCCCTGCTCTCAGTATCATTTTTCGTTTAATTAAGATCAGTATTTCGAAAGTTATTTAAAAAAAAAAGAAAAGAAAAATAAAACTTTAACACCCTGTATTTTGGAAACGAAGCGTTACCGGACATATATTTATTTGGACAATTCATATTAGAATATTGTGAGGAACCACCTCCTGAAGTTTGTCAAAGTACTTCTGACTCACCCTGTATATAGGGTATTCCATTAGAAAAAATTGTCGCGGACGTCATTAGTCAAACGTGGATCATCCTGTATATTTAATTTTCCCTTATAAATGTGGCAAATTGAGATTAAAAATCGACCTGTTTCAGGAGATTCCTCAGAAATGGATAGTTTGGCTAAAAATGAATTTATTCTGTACTTTACGAAAGCACTGTATTATGAATTAACTCGAAAATAATACAGTGTATTTTTATACTTTCAGATATCCTGTTTCTTATTCTTGTTGGTTGCAATTCCTTTTGGAGACAGTACTGGTGCCATAATAGAAGAACCTCCAAGTTACGAACTGAAAATTGTCCCCACGAACTTCAAGAATGCAAGATCGATCTTAGGATACGACAATTTCCAGAAATTATCACCGAATGGTACGAAAAAGTATGCGTGGGAGATGTAATCATTCGAAGTAATTACACCAGCTGGGTTGTGGATTCTTCTGGAAAATCTTTGAGTAACAAATAAAAATCCATCTATTGCATATTGTCTATCGAAATAAACAATTATCTTAATATTTTTTTAATATACCACGTTCTTGAAACGGACTGAAAAGTATAAAATCATTTCTCCTTGCCCCATACAGATTTATAACCCCATACAGATTGTCCTGAAAATTTGTGATTGTGAATTTTTAATAGTTGTAAGATTCGAAATTAAAAACGTGGGGCGCATGCAATAGAATAGTTAACCTAAGTCACTAACAATGTTATTGCACTGCAAATGATATGAACTGTTGTGTGAGTTTTTTCAAAGACAGCTACTCCCTACAAATAGCATCAGCATATACTTCTTCAATATTACTCTCAATGGAATTTTTAGGAGTACTAGGTAAATAAAATCGACTTTACACACTATTTTTTGAGTTGTTTAAAAATATTGAAAAATCTCAGTCATTTCAAAGTTTTGGGGTGTGGACCATCGGGGGCAGTCCGTTCCTGACTTTGTAGCATACCAACTGACTCATGCATAAAACCTTATCGAAGAATTCATTTGTTTCGTCAATCAACAACATTTGGTTGACTTTCAATATTTTTTTTTATTGGTGCCCCTTTTTACCCATTTAAAGCACGCCTCAGCGTGTTTAAATCGAACTTTAAAAAACGCGCGTTTTTTAAAGGTAACCATGACAACATCAACAAATCGAGAAACGTGAAGTCTAAATGACAAATTTTTGATTATTGATCTGACAGGAGTACCTTGTAACGTTAAATAAAATATTACTCACAATTCGTTCATTTATATGTGCTCCTCCATCCATTTGATGAACTTTTCATATTCTTTTTTATATATATCACTGGATTTTCGCGGTATTAACCGCGATCCTGCCTCACTATTCAAAAAATCGATATTAGAATCATTCATTTTTGAGCTCTGGTGACAACAAATATTGATCTTTGGTAACAAATCGCAAATGAATGTTTTTCTCATTTCCATGACAACGAAAGGTATACTGATGTCACATCACGAATTCAACCTTCTTGCATTATTAGTTCTCATTTCTATTTTTTGTAGTAATAATACCAGTATATATGATTTCAAAGTGCACCAATAAAAAAAAATAACGTAAAGTATTCGTGGATAACTGGTCTTAAAAACACTTGCTCTATTTCGAGCACTCCGGCTGCGCCGTCGTGCTCGAAAAATCGCGCGTGTTTTAAACCCCTTTTTATCCACTTATACTTTAATATACTATACTTGAAATGTTATCAAAGAAAAACATTTTTCATTTTATAACTCCAAGGCAGTGGTGTATCTAGGAATTTTGCTTGGGGGGGTTAATTACATAAAAAAGGTATTTACCTCTATTTATAGGCACAAAAAACAGTATTTTTCAAACAAAAATGCAAAATGCAATGAAATAAAATATACATATACTTATAATATGTACGAAAACAAAGATTTCTTTCGTTAAAATAAAAATAAAAAACAAAAAATGAAATCCAGTCTCCTGTATTTCTTATTTGCAAACCTTTCAATAACATTTGAAACATCTATTTGCACATCTCTATGAACATGAAGTAGACCTAATCCAACCAACCGCTCCTGTTGATCGTTGATCGCAGCCAAGTTTTCAATCGCTTCGTTCATCGGATGCCACACTAACTGGCAATTTATTTAAAATATGAAGACACTTTTTTATCAAGGGGAATATGTTAGCGTCACAAGACTTAGAAAAAAAAAAAATTTAAAAATTCAAAAAATAATAGTGTTAGCTGAACACTTGAAAGAAAGTAATTTGGTTGGAAAATATTTTTTTCATTTAACATAATTAATGTTGATTGTTAATTAAATATTTTTTTTGGAACCGCCGATTTTATTAAAAAGCGAATAATTGTTCACAGAATGACTCCATAATTTTATTGTTTCCTGAACCACATTTTACATGTGTACTCAATAATATCTAAATATATAAAAGACTAACTGACTGACTGAGGTATGAACGCACAGCCCAAACTCCTGGGGCTAGGACCGTGATAATTTGCATGTGGGTTTCTTTGACAGGTTTCTTTGTTGGTGAGCACTAAGGAAGGATTTTTGGAAATTTAACTCCAAAAGTAGTGAGAAAGGGGATGAAAGTTTGTATGAAAACCCGTCATTTTTGAATCATTAAATCTGACAAACTGTCAAAAATTAATGTTCGAAGCTAGATGGAATCACATAAAGAAAACCAGGAAAAATGCAAATTCTACGCGGACGAAGTCGCGGGCACCAGCTAGTCGCGCTATAAAACTGTTTAAAAGTTGATTATTTTGTTAATTATAAATTTCTGAAGTTAACAAAATATGAGAAATCGAGTAAATATTGTCAGTTTTTTTTATTGGTATTTTACATTATTATCAGTTATGTCTGACAAAGGCATTTTACAACGTTTAAAAAAAAATACGCAATTTGTTTATAAAATATTTATAAACAAATGGATAAATTGAATATTTTTTTAAAATTGTTATTTTGAATTGTTATTATCATTTAAAAATATATTTTTTTATTGTTTATAATCTTTTTTTTATATTTTTATTATTTAAATAATATATTGAGAATTTTTTTCTTTATTATTAATAATTGGTTATTCTCTACCTAATAAGAAAAAAAAAGTTCTATTAATAATGTAATTAATTGTTCATTTACTTAAATTTTTTTTTGGAATTTTTTTTAATTTTTAAAATTAAAATTAAAAAATTTTTTTGAACAGTTGTATGGTTGTTTTTGTTATTTTTTGTACCACTCAAAAAATATATATATTAAGATTTTTTTTCCTTTAAAATTATTAATTGGTTCTTCTCTACCTAAAAGAATATTTTTTTATGAATAATGCAATTGTTTATTTACTTAACAATCAAACAAACTTTTGGTGGCATTATATTTTTAGAATGGTACAAAAAAATTTTTTTATTTTTAAAATTTTGTTTGTTTTTATTTAATTGTTAATTAAATGAACAATTACATTATTAATAGAACTTTTTTTTTCTTATTAGGTAGAAAATAACCAATTATTAATTTTAAAGAAAAAAATTCTTAATATATTATTTAAATAATAAAAATATAAAAAAACGATTGTAAACAATAACAAAAATAAAAATATTTTTAAATCATAATAACAATGCAAAATAAAAAATTTTCAAAAATATTCAATTTATCCATTTGTTTACAAATATTTTATAAACAAATTGCGTAATTTTTTTTATTCGTTGTAAAATGCCTTTTTCAGAAATAAAACTGATAATGTAAAATATCATTAAATTTTTTTTACAATATTTACTCGATTTCTAATATTTTGTTAACTTTATAATTAACAAAATAATCAACTTTTAAACAGTTTTATAGCGTGTCCGCGACTTCGTCCGCGTAGAATTTGTATTTTTCCTGGTTTTCTTTATGTGATTCTATCTAGCTTCGAACATTAATTTTTGACAGTTTGTCAGATTTAATGATTAAAAAATGACGGATTTTCATACAAACTTTCATCACCTTTCTCACCACCTTCGGAGATGCATTTCCAAAAACCCTTCCTTAGTGCTCACCTACAGTGCCATAAAACCCACATGCAAATTTTCACGGTCCTAGCACCAGGAGTTTGGGCTGTGCGTTCATACATCAGTCAGTCAGTTAGTCTTTTATATATTTAGATATATATTATTGAGTACACAAGTAAAATGTGCTCCAGGAAGCAAAAAAAATAGAGTCATTCTGTGAACAATTATTCGGTTTCTAATAAAATTGGCGGTTCCAAAAAAAATATTTAATTAACAATCAGCATTAATTATGTTCAATGAAAAAATTATTTTCCAACGAAATTACATTCTTTCGAGTGTTCAGCTAATACTATTATTTTTTGAATTTTTAAATTATTTTTCTTTTTAAGTCTTGTGACGCTAACATATTTTCCTTGATAAAAAAGTGTCTTTATATTTTAAATACATTGCCAGTTAGTGTGGCATCCGCTGAACGAAGTTTTTCTTCGTTGAAGCGATTGAAAACTTGGCTGCGATCAACAACAGGAGCGGTTGGTTGGATTAGCTCTACTTCATGTTCATAGAGATGTGCAAATATATGTTTCAAAAGTTATTGAAAGGTTTGCAAATAAGAAATATAGGAGACTGTATTTTTTTTTGAATTTGAATGAAAAAAATACTTAATAGACCTTTTTATGTAATTACCTCCCCCAAGCAAAATTCCTAGATACGCCACTGCCTCGAGATATAAAAAGAAAAAAGTTTTTTTTGGTAACATTTCAAGTAAATTTTGAAAATCAACCAAATTTTGTTGATTGACGAAACAAATGAATTCTTCGATGAGGTTTTATGCATGAGTCGGTTGGTTTGCTACCAAGTCAAAAACGGACTGCCCCCGAACCCACACACCAAAAATTGTTTTTTTTTTTCAATTATAATAAACTAATGCAAAAAAACCAATTTTTGAAAAATATTCAATTTATCAATTTGTTTATAATTATTTTATAAACAAATAGCGTACTTAAAAAACGTTGCAAAATGCCGTTGTCAGACATTAAACTGATAATAATGTGAAATATCAATAAAAAAACAATATTTACTCGATTTCTCATATTTTGTTAACTTTAGAAATTTATAATTAACAAAATAATCAACTTTTAAACAATTTTATGGCGTGATATTATTAAGTACACATGTAAAATGTGCTCCAGGAAGCAAAACAATTTATGGAGGCATCATTATGTAAACAATTCGGTTTTTAATAAAATTGGCTGTCTCAAAAAAACTACTTAATTAACAATAGCCTCACATTATCAAAATTCAATTACGAAATTACATTCTTTCAAGTATTCAGATGATACTATGATTTTTTTGAATTTTTAAAGTATTATGTAATAGTATAAAAAAATATATTATGTGCATTGCTCTTTCGAGAGGTGCTGTACTCCTGCATTAACGCCCTCGCGAAGCCCTACTTTCAACGTTGAATTAAAATTAAAAATAATTCAGTTAGAGTTCTGAGACTTTTTCATGGGAAATTTCCTCCTCTTCAAGAACCCCTTTTTTCTTTTTCTCTATCAATAATAGTTTTCGAGCAATTACCAAAAAACTAAGGCCGTATTAATTTTTTTTGTATTTTGTTAAAAAAAATAGCAAATTTTTGTCGACGGAAAAAATCGAAAAGTACGTCTTTCTCAGAATGACATCGCCATTGCCATCGATCATATTTTCAGAAGACTTGGAACGATTTTTCGCAGGAAACTCACTTTTCGACTAGACTAATGAGAACACGCCTAGCGACAATAGCGGCCACGACGTTTAGATTTATGTGGAGTGTGGTGCCCATTCCATCGATTTAAACATTTTGCTGTTTCTGGGGGGAGTAATTAACCCCATCCCCCTCTTTAAATTCGCGCTTGCTCCGAGGGCCCGTAACTTAGTAACGAAGGATTTTAGGAAAAACAGTTATATGAAGTACAGGTATTTTGACCCCAGCATCTATACATTACCGAGAGGAAAAGAGCAAGTCCTCGGACACCCTGTATAATCGACCAAGCTTCAGGACGCTGCTTGAAGGATAAAACTTTTATTTCGTGTAATTTTGCTCTTTTATTCGGCTAAATCATGTCAACGTTGGAGCCGACAAAATGTTAGTTGTCTTTTGAACGTGTTTTCATAAATTTAAAGATTACTCGAAACCACTCAATCACAATCCCATAACAACCAACATATAACAATGGTTTGAATGTAATTTTTGAAAGGCACGAGTCCAAGCAAAGCAGCTTCCGAATTATTCCAGGACCGGCACCCTTTGTAACCTACACCCTGCGGTGTCGAATTACCTGCCATTCAAAATGAGAAACAAACACGAATTTGCGTAAGGGCGATATATCCACTACAGTGACGTACACACAAGGATATTTGGGGGATAAATTACTTTCCGATATACGATAGAATCTTATTATACAGGGTGTTACCAAATATGTGCGAAAGTTTTTAGGGGGCGATTCCTTGTCGAAAATCAAATGTAACATGTAAACAAAACATGTAACATGTAAACAAAAGCTCTTAGGCCAAAATATTATTCTTCTTGAAATTGCTGGAGAGTTGAAGAAATGGCATTTCGTGGGCATGTTCTACCAATAAAAAAGCTACCTATGAATATTTTTTTAATTTTGTTGTGATTTTTAAAGGGGTGAAACATGCAATCCCTATTCCATTTTTTACCAGAACTTTTTTACGAAACAAAACTTCCCAATTTAAAAAATGTGTTGAAAAGAACAATTCATTGCAAAACATTTTTAACTCCTGTGTTGTGTCCATAAAAGAAATAGTTTCCTAATAAGAAAATAAAATACAACATTGTGCATGAACCGATCTTCTGTTAATGGACTCGAAAAAAACGAGTAGTTGGCTGTCACGTTTTGTTTGTACAACTTGTGACTTCAATCGTAGTATTTTAAAATCGAAAAATCTAGTAGGTGGCTGTCAAGTCGCTTTGATTTCTATGTGGTAGTTGAAAGTTCAATTGTGTCTTTTGAATCTTAAATATGAATAATTACACTACCGTTGATATGGCCGATATGCATTTTATGTATGGTCGTGCCAATGGAAATTCTTTGGAAGCTGGACGGCTCTATGCAGAGATGTATCCTTAGCGCGTGATACCTCATCACACAATTTTTGCACATCTTCGCCAACATCTCTGTGAAAGAGGGACTTTTAAAAACGAACAACTGATTGTGGTCGTCCATGAGTAATAAGAACGGTGGCACTGGAAGAAGAGGTTCTCAATATGATTGAAGATCGTCCGGAATTAAGTACAAGACAAATTGCTAACACTTAATGTTAGCAATAAACTAATCTGGAAAATTTTAAAGGATCACCAATTGTATCCTTACCATATTCAACGAGTCCAGGCACTTTTGCCGCGAGATTTTCCCCATCTAGTGGACTTTGGTCAATGGAGTCTTCAAATGATTACCCAAAATGCTCAATTTTTAGAAAACGTAATATTTATTGGCGAATCCAACTTTTCAAGGCAAAGGATTACAAATTTCTATAACAATCATATATGGGCATAAGATAGCCCACGTGCAATTCAAGAAGGTCGGTATCAATATGAATGTTCACTTAACGTGTGGGTCGGAATTATTGGCGAAAATATTATTGGACTGCATTTTCTACCGTTAAGGCTAACTGGTGCAACCTATACAAATTTTCTCCAGGAGCAGCTTCCCATTTTACTTGAAAATGTTCCAATAGCTATTTGACCACGAATGTGATTTATGCACGATGAATCATTGTCCATTTCAGCATAACTGATCGTCAGTACTTGGACGACTTAGGCAGAGCAGGACCTCTACCTTGGCCTCCCAGATCTTCAGACTTAAACCCCTTGGACTTTTGCATCTGGGATCACCTGAAGTACTTGGTTTATACGACCCCCATTGAATGTGTGAATGATTTAAGGAATCGCATCATTGCAGCCTGCGAGACAATCCAAAACACACCAGGAATATTTCAACGTTTGCGCCAGTCTATGGGACGAAGATTTGATTCCTGTCTAATGGTTGGAGGTGGTAATTTCGAGCAGTTTTTATAATTCCGTTCCGTTTGATCTTGTTGCCTTTTTCTTTGTTAAAATACACATAATTTTGTTTTGTTTGTATTTTTTATTTGATATTCTATTAAAACAAAACATGGTACTGGTACATGCCTACATTGAAAGTTAAAACAAGCGGAATAACTTTTAAATACTACAATTGAAGTCACAAGTTGTGCAAACAAAACGTGAAGGCCACCTACTAGATTTTTTCGATTCCATTTACAGAAGATCCGTTCATGCACAATGTTGTATTTTATTTTTTTATTAGGAAACTATTGCTTTTACGGACACAACACCAGAGTTAAAAAAGTTTTGCAATGAATCGTTCTTCTCAACACATATTTTTAAATTAGAAATTTTGTGTCGTTAAAAATTTCTGGTAAAAAATGGAATAGGGGTTGCATATTTCATCCCTTTAAAGGATCACAACAAAATTTAAAAAAATATTCATAGGTAGCCCTTTTATTGGTAGAACATGCCCAGAATATGCCATTTTTTCAACTCTTCAGCAATTTCAAGAAAAAAAAATTTTCGGAAGCCCGTAACTTTTTAAGGAAAGGCCTAAGAGCTTCAATTTTCGACAAGGAATCACCCCCTAGAAAGTTTCGCACTTATTTGGTAACACCCTGTATGTAAAAGGAGGCAAATATAAAGGTACGTACGTACTTTGAGAGGCTGCCACTGTTTTAGCTACCTCGCAGCAGCTTTGACTCTGTAGTGGGGCAAACAACGAGGCAACGCGAGCCGTCATTCAATTTATTCACAATATGTCTGTATTTGCCACTGCTGCGTGTGTATTGTACGAAGGCGTAGAAATGCTAACAACAAAATATTTTCCAAAAACATTTGGAATTGCCACTTTGAACTGACAATTGTCACTTTGAAGTGACAATTGTAACTTAGAACTGACAATTGTCAATTTGAAGTGACAATTGTCACTTTGAAATGACAATTGTCAGTTCAAAATGGCAATTCCAGATGTTTTTGTAAGTGACAATTGTCACTTCGAAGGGACAATTGTCACTTCAAAGTGACAATTTTCAGTTCAAAGAGACAATTGTCACTTCAAAGTGAAATGTTTCACATGAAACATTCCTCGTGAAACGTTTCACACCTAGGTCATTTCTGGTTTCTGCCATGTTTCAGGAACGTGTCTGAGTCAAAAGATGAAATGTTTCAAATGGAAAATGATCGGTTCCGGAAATGTTTCAGACACATATTTTGGTTTATGTACCGAGTATGAAAGAAGCATCATTTGAAAAAGAGTAGGTATTGCGACTTCACAATTTCCGATGGGAAATAAATTACTATTGTTTTAAATATCCCAAGGTAAATAAGTTACAAGTAACTATTAACAGTTTTTCGTACGACCTATAAATAACGTTTACAGCTCCTGCATTCCCTCTGTATACGCCACTGGTGCACAATACCCAATACCCGTGATACATTAATTTTGAATGGGTATTTGATAGCCATTTGGCTGCCGGCCGCTTTGGGAATTAGACTAAAGGATGATGAGAAAAGTAGGATAAACTGGATAAGATAGGCATTTAAGATGTGCGACCAACTGTGGTACAAACAGTCGATTGTTTTTCACATCTGCTCACGCAGAGAGGGAAAGGAGGTTATTTCTGAAATCTATTTCGATATAATGAAGAAATTCTGAGAGTTCATGTTTAACGAATGTACTCAGTAACTATTGCAATGATTTTTGAAAAAAAAAACACTTTTAGAAATCTGATATCAATGTAGACTAACATGTCCATATCCGGTTGACATGGACCATATTGAAATACAAAACCAAAACCAAATCATGCGGCTGATGGGTTGCAAAACAGTTAAATATCTGGACATAATACCCCAGGTAACAACGGATCTCTCCGCGAGATCTCTGAGAGGTTATAATTAGGAACTTATGCGAGATCTCGGTGATCTCTATGTGCTATAACTAAACGAAATTCTCACTGGTGTCCCCAGGAGAAATCTTGGAGACCTTACATCTCATTTGCCAGGTTCCAACTTATTGCAAGTTCCTATATGCCCCGAAAGTGACCTGAATAAGAAATGATTATTGCAAGTTCCTAAAGTTATCCCGAATGTAACAAGAACAAGAAATTCTCACTGCGAGTTCCTAAAGTTATCCCGAACGTAACCTGAATAAGAAATTATTATATACCTATATATATATATATATATATATATATATATATATATATAGTGCTTCTCAAAAGTCCCCTCCCCCTCTCTTATTTTTGGAACGATTATACTTAAACAAGTGAAATTTGGAAACTGAATATTAAAGGTTGTAAACTTCCCTACTAGTGATGATGGATGACGAAATCGTCAAAGATGACGTCATAAGGCCACTGTGACCAATGATTTTAAATGGAACCCTACGGCAAGCGACACATCTTTTGAAAGGTATCGAAATAACCTTTTCAATTATACTAAATTCGCTTTGAAAAACTCGCTTTTGAAAAACGCAACGCTGTGATGAATTAAATCAGTTAATACTAAAATTCCAAATTCAAGCTCCGCCTCTGGATAGTTGTCAAATAAGCTGACGTTTTTGTTAGTCTCCCTAATTCGACGTTTTTGTAATTGTCCAAGTTTTTGTCCATTTAATAATTTGTGTATTGTTGATCGAACGTTTAACTGTTTTAGCAGCTTTTGGTACTTTTAATATTTTTGTACATTGTAATAATTTGTTAAACTGTTGTGAAACGAAAGTTTAAGTGCTTCAAGAAGCGAAATGGTCGTGCTTTAGGTGATAAAGTAGCAGCCATCCTAATTCTTGGTGAAACTGGACAAAATATTCATACAGCAGAACGCATTTTTAATGAGAGGTTTCCCGATCGCCCCGTTTCGAGGACTTATTTAAGGGAGCTTCTTCGTAAGTTTGAAACAACGGGTAGTATTAATGATGCGAAACGATCTGGCAGACCACAAATTTCTGATGAGAAAAAAATTGATATACTGGCAGAAGTAATAGTTAATCCTACTTCTTCAACAACTCACGTTGCATCTACCTGTGAAGTCAGTCGAAGTACAGTACACATGGTGTTGAAAAAAAACAAATTTCATCCACACAAATTAAAAATGATTCATCAACTCTCAGGCGACGACCCAGACCGAAGACTAGAATTTTGTGAAAATATGGAAACTAAAATTAACCAACAGCCAGACTATGTCAAAACAATTTGTTTTAGTGACGAAAGTACTTTCTATCTAAATATAAATACACAGAATGTGAGGTATTGGAGTGACGCAAATCCTCACCTGTTTCGTGAAACACATACCCAATTTCCTCAGAAGGTGAAGGTTTGGGCAGGTATCCTGGGAAACCACATCGTTGGGCCTCTTTTTTTAAATACCAATTTAATGGTGATGTTTATCTGGAGCTGTTGCAAAACGCAATAGAACCGTTAATCCTTGAAATTTTGGAAGATAATCCAGATGAATTCGGCAATTTGGAAATAACATTCCAACAGGATGGTGCTCCTCCACACTATTACGGTGCAGTAAAACGGTATTTGGATGAGGAGTATCGTGGTAGATGGATTGGACGACGAGGTTCAACGGAATGGCCAGCTCGATCACCGGACCTCACACCTTTGAATTTTTTTCTGTGGGGGTACCTTAAATCGAAGGTTCACGCCACTGAACCTGACAGTATTGACGTTTTAAAACAACGTATTGTTGCAGAATGTGAGGCTGTTTCCGAAGACACATTTGCAAAAGTACGAAAAGAGTTTAAAAATAGGATATTTCACTGTCAGGAAGTAAATGGAGGTCACTTCGAGCAATTTCTTTAATTAGATACTGATTCTTAAATCTGTAATTAATATCATACTGAATGGAATTTAAATTTTAATGTTTACTAATGAGCCATTAAAACTGCCATAAACACAAACAACATTAGTATCATTGAATAGGTTATTTCGATATGTTTTAAAAGAGGTGTCGCTTGCCGTAGGGTTCCATTTGAAATTATTGGTAAAAATGGCCTTGTGACGTCATCTTTGACGATTTCGTCATCTATCATCACTAGTAGGGAAGTTTACAACCTTCAATATTCAGTTTCCAAATTTCAGTTGTTTATGTAAAATCGTTCCAAAAATAAGAGGGGGGGAGGGGACTTTTGAGAAGCCCTGTATATATATAATGTATATATATATATATATATATATATATTATTTTTGTTGTTTTCCGATGTTAGTGGAGGCAACACTGGTGGAAAGTTGAAAGAATGAGAGAGACAATAGATATACGCGAGACATATATCGCACATCGGGGAATTCTATGATACAGAAAGAAATAGATCGTGAGTCGTGTAGATCGTCCATCATTCCTTGGATGACGTTGACTGTTGCACAAGGTGATTGTTTATCTCTTGTATAATATGTATTTGACTATTTGTATCTAAGTGTTTAATGTTCTCATTTTACGAAGGGTATTTTTGTTATGTAGACCTACTGATGGTGTAATATAGATGAGTGGTGTTGTTGTTGCCGCCATTTTAGATTAATCCTTATACCCAGCAACCAATAAAAAGGGATTTATTCATTTTATCTTATATCATGTTTATCAATTAGTTTCTACAAGGTTTCATTGGCGTATTATAATATATATTTTCACCTCGAAAGATAAGTACCTTTCATAACGGTTACACCGGCACACAAAAAAAAAAAAGTTGTCTGTGCACCCGGCGCCACCTATCTACGGGCATGTTTTTCGACCCGCTGAACACGAATTTCAAGTCAGTTTAGGCCGTCCGGGCTTCAATTTCGAGTAAATTGCAAAAAACCCCAAAAATAGCGAAAATTCGATATTTTGACAAGATAAAAAATTCTGATTCTGCAATAAATTTGGCCCATAGTCCCCTCAAACATTCATAAAACTGCAAAAAACCGATAAAATAGCAGAAAATTGCTGCTGAAAAAATGGAAAAATTTTTTTTAAACACAATTAAATAAATTTCTTTTATTTTTTAATTCTAAAATACAAGATTAAGATCCAAGAATGTACACAAATTGAATTTTTAACGGTTTTTCGAGGGTATTGTACTGTTTTATTCTCAAATGATCTACGATGTGGATACCTCTTTTTCCACCTTTTCCTTTATTTAGTAAAAATTTGTCATCGTGTTGGAATTTCAACTTCTTCGAAGTGCAGACTTCATTTCATTGCATGATCGCTTGTACTTGCAACCAGGGCACCTCCTCGGGGTGACGGTGGGCAACAGAACCATCTGGCAGAGTTCCTGGGTTAACGGCGTGTGTGCCGTCATGGCAGGTAAAAGTGATGAGTACTTTACGATGCAGGGGATTCGGAAACCCAGTATCGGCGTCTGGTCAGGGTGAGAAAGCAGGCCCGCAGGCGTCGTCATCCAGCGACTGCAGCTCTTCAGTAGTGGAAAACTTGGCTACTGGAGAGCATACTATTACAAGAAGCAATTCCCATCTATGCAATAAGAGTCCTGATCAATTTTGTTACGTTTGTGGGGAGTTTCAGCCGGTAAAAAACCGCAGAACGTTTTCAGATAGATTAAAACAAAATCCCAATTTTCTTCGATTTTTGTAATTTTTGATGATTTTTTACAATTTTTTTAGATTTAAAACGGTTTATGATTGAAGTACGATCGAAATTAGTATTTAACAGATCAAAATACATGAAAATTATGCTTGCATTAGATCTCAAAAAAAAAAATTCTTGCCAAAACATCGAATTTTCGCTATTTTTTGGGGTTTTTTGCGACTAAAAGGATAACCGTAGGTGGAAGATGGTCTCATCGCCCGGTGAAATACCACCATATCGACTTTGTGTGCTGTGAAATGGATCATTCCATGTTTCAGTGTTCGGTCGATACTTTCCGGTCTCCCTCTTTCCTTTTCCCCAATTCCTCCTTTATTTTCAGCTAATAGTAATAATGATGAAGTCTCCTAGAGTAAAACACTCCGGAAGTAAAATACCTCTCCATTCAGTTTCCGGGCGAGAGGTACTCGAGGGACTCAACATTAAAGATTAATTTTTGCAACATCCGTGGACTCAACAAGAACATCAATGACGTCCACCATCACCTACAGACGAAAAAACCGGATATTCTGGCTCTAACAGAAACACAAGTAAACTCGTCCACCAACAAGGTCCATATGCTTTGTCCTGGTTACGAACTCCATTCTCGATTCAGGTTCAAAGGTGGAGTCTGCCTTTACGCTAAGGCTAACCTTTCATGCCAGCGTGAAGAGAGTTTGGAACCGAAAGACTTTGATGTGATGTGGTTTAAGCTATCTGAAACCAAAGTGACTAAGTTCCTCTGCTGCCTTTACCTATCACCTAATGAACCTTCATATAACAACCTCTTTGAGTTTTTATCACTCAAACTGGACTACATTCAGGAAAACCATCCAACAGCTGAAACCATAATCATGGGGGACTTTAATGTACATAATGCTGCCTGGCTCAAATTCTCTAACAAAACAGATGATGCAGGTCGTCAAGCCGAGGCCTTCGCCATCACTCATGGTCTAGAACAACTGGTCGAGCTACCAACCCGCATCCCTGATGTCAACAACCAGTCTGCCACTACACTAGATCTTTTCCTCACCACCAATCCTGACCCGTATAGGAATAGAAGTTTGTGCCCACTTGGAAACTCTGATCACACCCTCATCTCCACAACATGCTCTTTCCATTTACCATCGAGCAGCACAATACCACCCGTCTCATGTGGCATTACAATTCGGCCGACTGGGAAGGTCTTCGTATGTTTTTCTCAGCGTTTCCATGGAAGAGAGTTTGTTTCTCTTCAGTAGATCCAACACGATGTGCTGAGACAATTTCTGAAATCATCATGTTGGGGATGCAAACTTACATACCGAATACCGAAAGAAGAACATCATCCGATAAGACCTGGTTTAACAGAAACTGCTCTAGAGCTGTGGCTTCCAAACAGGCAGCATACCATCGATGGCAAAAAATCCGGGACCTGAGACCAGAGCAGCATACGTTGAGGCTAGAGGCATATGCAAAGAGACAATAGAATGTTCAAAAGATGCTCATAATGCCAAAATAAGATCAAAACTTGTTGAATGTCCCAACGGATCCCGTTCATTTTGGTCTTTCGCCAAAGCTGTGGGAAGAAACTTCACTTCCAGCTCTTTTCCTCCCCTAACCAAAGAAGATGGAACACTAGCAACGACTGCCCAGGAAAAAGCCAATATCTTTGCGCACCTATTTGCTGGAAATTCCACTCTGGATTCTTCGGAAAACAACCCCTTCCTTACTCTGGATTCTTCGGAGATCACCTTTCGCCAACGTACTATCAGAAAGATTTTGCTGGGTCTCAACACCAACAAAGCCTGTGGATCTGACGGAATCCCGCCGATTGTTCTCAAGAAATGTGCCCCCGAACTAACACCTGTTCTTTGCAAGTTGTTCAACCACTCTTACAATTTGGGAGTATTTCCGTCCAATTGGAAAATTGCAAGAGTACAGCCAGTCCCTAAAAAAGGCAAAAAGACCCTACCTAGCAACTACAGACCTATCGCACTGCTATCTATTATTTCGAAGGTCATGGAAAAAGCCATCAACATCGAGCTCATGAAATATCTGGAAGACTCAGGAATTATCAATGATAGGCAATATGGCTTCCGCCATCAGAGATCAACTGGTGACCTGCTCGCATACGTCTCACATATATGGCAGCTATCTATTGAAAAGTATGGAGAAACTTTAGCTGTGGCATTAGATATCTCCAAGGCGTTCGATCGAGTTTGGCACCAGGGACTCCTCGCCAAGCTTCCATCTTATGGCTTGCCCCCTCAGCTGTGTTCTCTGCTTGCTAGTTTTCTCTCAAACAGGTCTCTCCATGTAGTAGTCGATGGAGTTTCATCTGACACTCTACTCATAAATGCTGGTGTTCCGCAAGGATCCATTCTAGCACCAACACTATTTTACTTCACATCAACGACGTGTTGAAAGCAACTTCATGTCCCGTACACAGCTTTGCCGATGATAGTACCCTCCATACCGCTTTCTCTTCCAGGGCCCCTATATCAGCCCGTGAAACCAGAAATGAACGAGGAAGAAATGTTAACAATATAAATATGGACTTAGCAACAATTCTCGAATGGGGATCCAATAACTTGGTAGAATTCAATGCAAACAAAACACAAGCATGTCTTTTCTCTAGAAAAGCCGATCTCACTGTGCCTAACATAACTTTGTCAGGAGTAACCATACCACTGAAGTCATCCATATCGATGCTTGGTATTACTATCAGCAATAACCTTTCCTGGGAAAATCACGTGAGGTCCATTGCCAAAAGTGCATCCCAAAACTTGGTTTTTGTTTCGTGCCAAGAGCTATTTCACCTCCAGTCAGCTGCTTATGATCTATAAGGCACAGATCCGACCTGTCCTGGAATACTGTTCCCATATTTGGAGTGCGGCACCTAAACATATCATGAAGCTATTGGATTCTGTCCAAAAAAGGGCAATTCGTCTCGTCGGTGATGCCTCGCTTACAAACTCGCTCACTTGTCTGGAACACCGTAGAAAAGTTGGCGATTTGTCTCTATTTTATAGATATTTTCATGGGCGATGCTCTTCTGAAATATCAACAATCGTTCCTGCTTTGGCAGTCTCTTCGAGATTAACCCGTCAAGTTCAGTCATCACACCCCTTCGTGGTCACTTTGGAGACATGCAGAACATCACTTTCCAAAGACTCATTCATCCAACGAACTGCGAGGCTTTGGAACTCATTGCCTAGGGAGGTGTTCCCCGAGGCATACAACCTCCAGAAATTTAAGAAGAACACCAACTCCTACCTTCTTTCCCTTGGTTCCCACGATGTTCTCTGAACATTACAGGATATCCCTTTTCGTGGGAACCAGAACATATAAAAAAAAAAAAAATTAATCGAAATTGAAGCCCGGACGGCCTAAACTGACTTGAAATTCGTGTTCAGCGGGTCGAAAAACATGCCCGTAGATAGGTGGCGCCCGGTGCACAGACAACTTTTTTTTTTTTGTGTGCCGGTGTTAGATGTAGTAAATATAATGTCTGCTCGATATAAGCCTGATAGATACCTTAGCAATCGGCAAAAGAGGCGCCGTATAAGCATTCAAGCAAATCAGGCAATAATGAAGATAATGTCATTAATAATGACAATCTAGCTAAAGTTTTTTAAACGGGTGAATATTTTTCTTTAAAATTGATACCTTATTTTCTCTCGACATCGCAATTTTTTTTATAGGAAAGTAATTTCAGACATATTATCCGTTGTGCCTTACATAGGGTTATGGACCTTTTTCAGTTTTTAGATTTGTTTTTTGAATTCCTTAGAAAAAACAGCTGATGGTTCACCTTGCCAAAATCAAATCAACCGTTATAGATATATTAAAACAAAAGCTTGTCAATTTTGTGGATTGATTAAGTAATAAAGAATTGAAATTTTCAAGAAGAAATCACTACCAAATTTTAACAGAAATAATTCAGCAATTCTTGATAAGTTATTGTAAAAAACTTAATTTTCTAATTTTCAACCAACACTCAGTGGGATATCCAATAAAGGACAGTGAAAAGTATATTTGAATTAATATCCCGAATATTATGCTTTACCATTTGCTTTCAGGTCTACCGAAGGTAACAGCTAGATTTATGCCAAAATGTTATTTTTTTTTCTGTGATTTTGTTTGGAGGTACATTATTGATGTTTAATAAACTTCATCACATGTTTCAATATTCTTCCTCTATTGCAGTCATATTAATGCAAAGTGTTTATACACTTTATAAACTATATCTTTCATCGTTCAGGATAACCTCTCAGTAGGTTTTTCATGTTGAAAAGGAGATTATTCTCAATTGAAAAATGGGAAAAAAAACAAAATTAGAAAAAATCTACGATGAAAAATTTTAGTTACTTTTTGTAATATCTAACAGAAAACAACTATCGTGCGAAATCCCTAACTTTTAACCTGAAGAAATCTGATTTACATTTTGATTCAGACATTTGATTGAGAAACTTTTCATCCAACTTGATTGAGATTTTTATTCCAATATCAGAATGAAAATGCAAATATTCACTATAAGAATTTTTCAGGTCAAAATTTAAGCATGTTTCACAATATTTATTGTGATATAAATTCTATATATCCGATAATCTCAATGTCCAACATGCCATAGTGGCTGGTAAGTAGTTGTTTTCTGTTAGATATTACAAAAAGTAACTTCAATTTTTCATCTTAGATTTTTTTCTATTTCTGAAAAAATTTGTTTTTCAATTGAGATCGTTTTTTTCTTTTTCAACACAAGAATATCCTGTACTACTCGCAATGCGAACTCTTGATAGATATATATACTTTATTATCCAAGAATTTATCGCATTGACAAAGTAAGATAAAAAATATAGTTATAAATAAAAGGATTGGTAGAACATATAGATATTGAAATTGATTGAATATAAAACAGATAGATATGAATATATAGACAAAACAAAAAATAGTTAATGAATAAATAATAATAATAACCTTGCATACTATAAAAGCAATTGCATCACAATATATACAAAATTTCGTCAAGCAAATAACACATGTATTCACATATACATATATATGCACCGTCGTACATGTTAAAAGTAGTAAAGTAGATAAAACACGAAAGAGAGAGAAAAAAAACAAAACAAAAGTGTTCACATCATAATTATTTTAGCATCACTTTACGGTATTTGAGACATGTTCACATGATATTCCTGCAGGCCATAAAAAGCCTTGTCAAGAAGCATATTTTTAACTGATCTTCTGAATAGTTTATGATCTGATATGTTTTTAATTAATTGTGGCAACTGATTGAATATTCTTTTCCCTTCATACATATTAGAGTGTTTTGTTAAATTCAGTTTAGGTATTGGCAGGTGAATATTGCAGCTCTGTCTGGTATTGTAAGGTCTATTTTCAGAAGAATCAGTAACATATTTTTTGTGAATCAGGCATACCGTTTCCAGAATAAAGATGCTTATTACAGTTAAAATTCTTTGTTGTATCTATGAGATCTCTTCTGCAGTACAAATACCTGATTTAAGAGTGTTTGATTACAAAATCCCCAAAACGCAATGCCATATCTTATATGGGACTCTACAAGGGCAAAGTAAGTGGATCTGGCTGTAGATATGTCAAGTTCATTGGCAACAATTCTAACAGCAAAAGATCCGGAAGCTAACTTCTTACACAAAGATGTGACATGTTCATTGAATTTCAGCTTGTTATCAATGTGCAGGCCAAGAAATCTAGTACAAAGTGTCTCTTCAATATTAATACCATCATTGAAGTTAACAATTTTGGTTTTATCCACATTGAAACAGAGCAAGTTTGAATCACACCATTACTTAACTTTCGATAAATCTGAAGAGACCACTTGTTTCAAGATATCAATGTTTTTCCCATGCCATAATAATGTGGTATCATCAGCGAAAATTGTGAAGGATCCTTCAATATTTATTGTAGCGAGATCGTTTATGTACAGTAAAAACAAGATCGGCCCCAAAACAGATCCCTGAGGTACTCCGCAATATAGTGCCGAAAGATCAGAACATACATCATTCGTTTTCACTATTTGCGATCTATTCTCGATGTATGATCTAAACCAATCGAGACATGTTCCTCTTATTCCATAGTGATGCAATTTCTGAAGCAGTATTTCATGGTTAACACAATCGAAAGCTTTCGAAAAATCGCAAAACACTGCTGCAATTGCTTCACCTTCATTCAAGCTCATGTATACCTTTTCCAAAAAAGAGAAGATTGCGTCATTAGTACTTTTGGAATTCTGAAATCCAAATTGACATTCGTTTAATATTTTTCCATTTGATAAAAATAGTACCAATCTTTTCTTAACTAATTTTTCTATGATTTTAGAAATTGTGGATAACAATGAGATTGGTCTGAAGTTTGATGGGAGGGTAGTGTTACCACCTTTATAAAGAGGTATAACAAGTGCCGTCTTTAAGCCTGAGGGAAATACTCCAGTTTCAGAAGATTTATTTATTACATCTGCTAGCGCTTTGAATGGTAGGTTTTGTAATAGCGTCCTAGTTAATCTATGCAATCCGAAGAATTTATCGTTTTTTATTTCCATCATTGTTTGTTTTATCTCGTGAACATTAATCTAAAATATGTTTGGCAGGAAGTATTGTCGAGAGCTCAAAGGATCCAGTTGAGATGTTAGATTGGCTGTCAAATTTTTTGCAATACAGCAGTAGTGGTCATTCAATGTATTCGGGTTTATGTTAATAATCTCCGCTGTTGTCGATATACTTCCTTTTTCCCGTAATTCATTAATTATTGCCCATTTCTCTTTAGGTTTGTTTTTTTATTGTTCCATCCTGTCGGAGTAATAATTGTTCTTACATTCCTATAAATACTCCTGTAGAACATGCCACTATTATATATGACTTGTCTTTATTTTAATTTTTTCAGATAAAAACTAAATTCTAAAGAAAAACTATTTTGCCGATAACTTACAATATTTTTCCTACCGAAAAATATATCGAAAGATTTGATAACATAATGGAATTTTCCATACTCCTCGTGTAAAGAATAGTCACCCTCTCTTTGTTCAAAATGTTTCTACATATAATATTTACATATTATAAGGGCAGCTTTGTCACGAGGGTGTATGTAGAAAAATGGATGTTTCTACACACAACACCAATTCTTTTGTCTCAAGGGACTTCTATTCAAGTGTTAATATAACTTAATAATTGACTTTTGCCTCTCAATTAAAATAATCTGATTGAATTCCATTTCCCTTTCCTCAACTTCGGTTGAGAAAATAATACACAAAACTTAACTTCAATACATCTATTAACAACAAAAAAAAAGGTAAAACTATAATACAGCTCGACGCTTGTCGAATAAAAAAAATGGTCAATCATGATATAAAATGTAAACTAAAAAAAATCAATCTCCTTTAAAGAATAAAAGAACAACAACGAATAGTTTGAAAATATTACATATCTGTTCTAAATTAAAAAGGGGGCTCATATTTCCGATATATACATAGGGATTTCCTATTATCGAAATATAGAACCAGTTTCTTCCCGTGGCTCTCATAGTTTATTGTTACCCGCGTAACTGACTTCCGTTTTTCCCAAATTACCAAAAAATTGTGATAGTCTTCGGTTAGTCTCAAATTTAATAGACGAACTCCCAATATACTCTGTTATGTATACCCCTAATCTGGTATTAATTGTGCAAGAGGTTCGCCCCGTGGATCAATAGTTAAAAGCTATGCGTCAAGTTAGATTTTCTACTTAAGCAGCGACTTACCCCTGTAATTCTCATGTTTCTCCCAGTCTCGAATATAATTCCATTTCCTTCGTAGCCGTCTGTGGACACTCGAATCAGATTTCTAATTTAAACACACTTGTCTTCTGAACTGACGATTGAAATAAAGTTTCCGATATCTACCCGCGATAGTTCCCGGTAAAACCAAAAACTCGGGCCGATCCCGTTGGACTCACGCCCACGGCGGAACCGTGTCGATCCCCTCGAGGTTTCCGAAGACTGTCTTTAGACCTCTTGATCTTTTTCCATTCCTAAAAGAAGCGAAGCGCCAAGTCGTAGTCTGATTGGCTAGTCAATTTCATTCGTGTCGAAATTATGGTTCAAAGTCCAATTTGTCGTTACAGAGATTATATTTTGCGTACCGTGTATATTGCCAATTCGACAGTTTGTCCGACTGTGTTGAAACAATGAGGCTCTGTTTAATATTTCCAGACTAAATAACAGTTACAATGTTACATATATGTAAGTGGCAATGACTCCCAAAATGAATGAACTCGTCTGCTCGGCAGAAATATATTTTTTATATCCGCGACGACCCATTTAGGTATTTCAAAGTATGAGCTCCCTGTTTCATATTAATTCCATCCAAGAAACTGGAATAATGAATTATGAATCGAAAATTTAAATAACTTTCTCTGGGCCCAATAAGAAAAACAAAGCAATAACACCTACAGGATGTTACACCCTATATTTATTAAAATAAAAAAAGTTTGTATTTGATGAAAATTTTTTTTAATTGTACTAAAAAATTTTGCAAAAATTTTTTAATCCTGTTTTTTTTCCAAGGTTTTTTTTTTTTATTTTAATTTTTTTAAGTGGAAAGATTCATCATGAATTTTTAAAACACCCCTTAAATTTCAAAAAGATAGTAAAAGGGCGAAGTTTTTTATTAATGATCCAATTTGTTTGTTCACAGGATAGTTTAATTTTTTTTTATAGTTTTGTTTAGGGGAAGATTCTACCTTTTTGAATTTAATTTTTTTTTTCTTTTATTTAGTGAAAAGGTTAATTTTTTTTAGATCAGGAAAAAATCAAGAAAAACTCCATCTTTTTTGTCAATGAAATTTGAGCAAGCATAATCAATTACCGCGAGACTCTTTCAGATTCTAGGGTTCTCCAAATGCATTTTCAGATTGAAGCTAATGAATAGATTTTGTAGGATATTAGTGAACGTAAATTTTTGGGGGAGAAACCCCCCTACAAGAAATTTCAGCTGGGGAGTGGTAAAAGATGATAAAAGTATTTCCACCCTTTTTAAGGAATATGTATGTATAAATTTTTTACACCGGGGAAGGGCTCTATACATACATATTACATACAAATTATTCTTTTTTTGTGACCTATTGAGAACCACCCCTTTGGGTTTTTAAGACCCCCCAGAAGCACAGCAAGCCCCCCAAAATTAAGACAAAAAAAAAACACGAAGACAGGAAATTATGAAACAAAATGCCCCCATCGTAAAAAATTTAAAAAAAAAAACAGAAAAAATTTTGAAGAGAGCAAAAAAAGGGATGTAATGACAATGTTATTATAGTAGAGGAATGGATCGACCTTCACCGATCTGATAATCGATGAGACATATTTTTTTCAAATATAATTTATAAAAAAAATATGCCATGATAATTTGCCATAAAAAAGTGTTCATAGCTTTTTTTTCTTAAATTTAAATTTTTTTAAAATTTTCTTTCATCACCTTCACTCTTTGATAACCGAATGAGTTTCATCTCAACTGATAGTTTTGACACACAGAATATGCCTAGGTAGGCTTGCCTTTTTTATTTCTGTGCCTACCTGGCAAGCAGATTTAAAAAGGTAAGTCAATAAAGGTAACTACACCGGGGCTGTTAACCAATCGAAATTGATATCATAGGTAAGATAATTTAATTACAAAATCAATCGTATAGGGGGTTTCCTGCAAAAAAAATGTACCTAAAATATTATTGCCAAGCTATAAAGTTTTAGGGTTTTCTATTTGATAGGTGCGGGGAGAAAGTAGAGCGTCCGGGGGGCCGTGTAGAACAGGGGACAACATAGCAGCTGCACGCTACCTGGGGGTTGGGGAAGTATCCGAGGGATGTCGTGTACATGTGGGGGGAAGGACAGCATTTTATTTACACTCGACAGTAATTTTGAACTCTAATTTATTATAACTCTAATTTCCCCAAAACGTGCTAAATAATATTAATTTGTTTTAAAAAAAAGTAAAAAAGTGTTTTTTTGTGACGAAAAAAAAAATTTTTGACTTTTTTTGAAAAACCCCTTTTAAAAAATTCCATTTAAAAAAATTCTTTTTTCCTAAAAAACAAAAATTTTGGATGGAGATATTCAATTTTAACAAAGAATCGTTGGATTTTGTTGATTATCAGTTTTAAAAAAAAAAAAACAAAGAAGAATTTGAAAATTTCGTAAAAAAAATTGGGGGAATAAAAGTTAGGGGGGGATTAACGAGTTTTAAAAAGGGTTAATTTTTAAATTTAACTGGGGAAAGGGATTCAGGAAAAATTTTCTTGAATATTGACGATATTCACCCGAAAACCCCGGATTTTTCCAAAATATCAATGGACATTGAAGCAAATGTTTTTTCTGATAACTCGGGGTTTTGTTTAATTTATGTCGTGTTCACCTTTTAAAATCCGCATACCGGTTTTGGTTTTTGGCCCCCCCTCAGTACGGGGGAGTCAAAAACCCGCCAAAGGTGCAAAGAACTCTGGCTGAAGTGAGACACAACGAAACAAACCATCATCGATCTTGAAAAAAACCCATAGGTGGGGAAAAGATAAACTTTAACTGGCGGTACCTAGTGACAGAAAGAAACACATTCAATGTCCATTGATATTTTGGAAGAGGGATTTTCAGGTGAATATCATTCGTTCTGCGTGGTATTTCCGGGGAAAGTATTTTTTTTTCACCTGAGATCTACCATTTTCTGGTTCAATTTTATATTAAACCCCCTTTATGTGAAAAACCTTTAATTTTTTTTTTCTTTCATTCCACTTCAAGGCACTTTTTTCACTATATGCTAGAGGGCGCCACCCTACGAGAAGGAATCTTTCTTTAAAACCATCGAGGGGGGAGATTTTCGAGTGTTTCTTTCTGTCCCAGGTACCGCCAGTTGTTTATTTTTCCCCCATTTTACAAATCGATTTTTTTTACGGGTCCCTTCACCAATTTTTCCCTTGGCTTTGATACTCCTACGTGGGGCCAAAGCCAAACCGGTACTTTGGGGCCGACAAAATTAAAAATAATCGGCATCAAAAGAAAACTTAATGCCAATATTAATAAGTATAGGATTTTGGGGTGAATATCTTCAATTTCTTTTTTCCGGAAAGTAGTTTTTTTCAAAAGATCTCCTTTTCTTAATTTTATATTGAATCCTTTTAAGCCTTTAATTTTTTTCCATTCCACTTTCCTTTTAAGTAAAAGTTTTGTTTATAATTATTAAAAATTTACAATTGGCCTTTTTTCATATCGATTTTTGTTTTTAAAAAAGGCCGTACTTTCAATTTCAAATATGTCACCTTTGTAAATGTAAACTTTTTTTTACTAAAATTTTGCTGAATATTTCAAAATATGTTTTTTAGCTATAAATTTATTTTTGTGAAAGTTATGTCTATTAATTGACAAATTTAATGTAAATAAACATTTTAACAATGAGTAAATTTCTTACATTATGTGAATTGATTTAATAACATTGAAATTTTCATTCTCATTATATAACTATTTTATTTAATTTTTGTAAGCTTCCAACGACCTCAAGAAGTCTTAATTAGGATAATGAACCTCCAGAGACAACAGCTCTTGAAGATGGCAAAATAATACAGAAAAATATTGCAATTTCTGAGGATTTAAACGAGGTAATGATTTATTATTTGGTTCCCGAAACATTTAAATATTTTTGAAAACAGTATTAGATACCCTTATAATAGAAATTACTCTATCTATGTTATATATTTTACTTTTGCTGCTTTTTTTTTTCAATTGAAATAATACAAAAAATTGGATCGAAATTAGAGTTATGATAAATTAGAGTTCAAAATTCCCGTCGCCCAAATAAATGCTGTCACTGTCACTCACATGTACACGAAAGCATGCGACTGATACATTAAACGGTCGGGGTAGCGCGGGCTGCTATGTTGTGTCCTGTTCTATCACACGGACCTCGGATCTTTTTTCTCTCGCACTCACCAAATAGCTAAAATTCTAAGATTTTTATAGCTTGGCAATAATATTTTATGTACGATTTTGCAGGCGCCTATACATTGGATTTGTAATTAAATTATTTTACCATGATATCAATTTCTATTGGTTAACAGATCGTGTAGTTACCTTTTTGACTTACCTTTCACATCTGCTTGCAGGTAGCCATGCACAGAAATAAGTAGGCGTTCCAGGCATATTCTTATGTTAAAACTACCCGTTGTGATGAAACCATTGTTATCAAAAGAGGAAGGTGATGGAAGAAAATTGATTAAAATCAATTCATTAAAAAAATAGCTATGAACACTTTTCGATTGGCAAGTTATCATAGGCATATTTGTTTATAAATAATATTTGATAAAAAATATGTCTCATCGAGTTATCAGATCGGTGAAGGTCGATCTCCCACCGGCTCTTAGACTATTAGACTATTACAAACAGTAGGAATACTGCAAAAACAGTCTGGAAAATTGTTAACGAAACACAAGGGAAGTCAGGAAACAGTATCAACCACAATACCTACCTTACTACAAACGATTTCAATGAATTCAGCTCCACAATGATTGGACAATATTTCCAAACAAATACTCCCCAGGTGTATCTGGGGATGAACTTGTGAAAATTAGCCAAAGACTCAGTATTCCTGGCCCCAAAAAATGAAAAGGAAATAACAAGTGTATAAAAGCTCTGAAAATAGCTCAAGTATGGATGTGTAAACATAAGTTCTAAAATAATCACTTATAATAAGTAGAGGGTTCAAAAATTTTCGGTTTTCCCGATATGCTGTTAAACAATTAGGAGTCAAGTTTAGGTTAAAATCACGAGCGCGAAGGGGAGTGATTTTTCCTGAAAAACTTGACGACTTTATTTGTTTGCAGGAACCTTGAGGGAAATGCCAGATAATTTTGAAGCTCTGTGGTATTCGGGGATTATTTTTCCGTCCCAAAAAAAAATAGTAAATTGGTTCCAAACTGTTTTTTGCCTTCTCCGTATTAATGGGAACATTTCCTTGACTTTTTATCGATGGTGGACAGAGAACAAACCCAAATCGACTCATTTTCATGCAAAATCTCCAATTGTCAAATTGAATTCAACCTGTCAGTTTGAAGTGTGGTTAATTTGACTGGATATGTTTTGTTTTTATATATAGCAACTCCCCCAGAAAAAAATTTTCAAAAAATTATATTTTATAATATTAAGATTTTAAAATTATGGGGTTTTTTTGGAAATTCGTTGCAAAAAAATAAGGATCAAGTTTTTCAGGTTAAAATCACGAGCGCGAAGCGAGTGATTTTTTCCTGAAAATTTGGGACGACTTTTATTTGTTTGCAGGGAACCTTGAGGGAAATGCCGGGATAATTTTGAAGCCCCGTGGTACGGGGATTATTTTTCCGCCCCAAAAAAAAGTAGTAAAATTGGTTCCAAACTGTTTTTTTTTGCCCTCCGATTAATGGGAACTTTTCCCCTTTGGACTTTTTATCGATGGGGACAGAGAAAAAACCCAAATCGACTCATTTTCATGCAAAATCTCCAATTGTCACAATTGAATTCAACCTGTCAGTTTGAAGTGTGGTTAATTTGACGGGATCATGTTTTGTTTTTATATAGAAACTCCAGAGAAAATTTTCAAAAAATTATCAGTATAATACCATGTAGGTTTAATGACGTCGAATGGTGCAATTCTATTGGTCGATATTTGGGTCGGAAAAATAATCAGTATAATACCATGTAGGTTGTACCACGTGACGTCGAATGGTGCAATTCTATTGGTCGATATTTGGGTCGGAAAAATAATCAAATTTATTCCGGAAATCTTAAGCAGACCACTTACACACTCAGTTAATACCTGCATGGAGAAGGGAGAATTTCCAGCACACCTCAAACTATGTAGAGCAACCCCAATTCTGAAGAAAGGTGATATAAATGACTGCGATAATTATAGATTTATAACAATTACCCCAATAATACCAAAAATAATTGGAGTGATTGTCAAGGACAGGATAACAAGTTTTTTGGAAAAGGGAAAATACCTTAATGACCAGCAATATGGTTTTCGATCTCTTAGATCAACCTCACAAGCTGTAACTGAAATGGTTCACCAAATAGCAAAACATCTTGGTGTGGGATACACACACGTGCCATCCTGTGTGACCTATCGGCCCTTCACAGTGTCTCACACAGAAATCTATTGACAAAGCTCTATAAACATGGAATACGTGGACCAGCTCTTCGTCTCATCTAAAACATTTTTGACAGATAGACAACAATATATATATATATATATATATATATATATATATATATATCACAATAACTTAGTCTCTAATACAACACAAATTAAACATGGTGTACCGCAGGGTTCAGTACTGGGGCCACTGTTGTTCATAATTTATCTAAATGACTTGCCAACATTCCTAGATACTGCAGATGTCTTCATGTATGCAGATGATTCGACCTTTTTAATTAGAGACAGAAACTTACAAGAAATAGATAGAATGTCAGGTGAGACACTGTCACAAGCTGAAACCTATTTCAACGCAAACATATTATCCTTAAACAAAAATAAAACCAAAGAAATAACTTTCACAAAAAACAGAGATACTGTAAGGTGACTCGTCAGTAAAGATACTAGGTTTTCAGATAGATCCGGACTTAAACTGGAAAGAACATATTCAGGAAATGCAGAAAAAGTTATCAAAAAGCCAATTTTTATTAAGAAATCTCAGAGAGATGGTATCAGTAGAGGTACTGAAGACGATGTACTACAGCATGGTTCACTGTCATTTAATATATGGCGTGTTACTATGGGGCACAAGCTCAACATGCCAACAACTAATGATAAGTCAAAAAAAAATAGTTAGAACTATGGCTAAGGAGGGTCCGAGGGAACATGCAAAACCCTTATTTATTCAAATGCAAATCTTGACAATTCCATGTATATATATCATAGAAGCGATCCTATGGATACACAAAAACAAAAATATTACAAGGCTTGAAACCCACCAGCACAATACTCGAAACAAAGATGTATATAGACTGCCTTGAATGAACCTTACCAAAACAATGAAGCAGACAGAATATTTACCAATCAAATTGTAACAACCGATTCCAGTGGACTGGAAGACCTACCTACTAAAAAATTGTAACATTTTTTTAAAAATTCGCTGGTTGTACTCCCACTCTATAATATCGATGACGGTTTTTCTCCATGAATGGATATAATATGCATGTTCTATCAGCTTAGTTCATAGTTTAGTTTTAGTTAAAATATACATGCTCTTTTTTACTTTTTATATATATAATATGGATATAATGTGCTATGTTTTCTCATGAATGGATGTAATATGCCTGTCTTATCAGCTTACTCCATAGTTTAGTTTTAGTTAAAATATACATGCTCTTTTTTACTTTTTATATATACAATATGGATATAATGTTCTAGCTTACATAAAATCTTTTATTTTCTTTACACTATATACACATGTACATATATACACTATTTTGGGTGCTAGTATTATTCTCTTTTAGCTATAGTTTTGACGTACCTACACAATCCTGTTGTGAACCTGTTTCATAAACATTATTGTAAACTTTGAAGGTCAATAAAAATCTTATCTTATCTTATCGTAGATCTGAACAAAAGCAGTTGACGTGAATTTCCCAAACAACTCGCCAAAAGGCTGTATATACGAAGTTCCCACAGAACTCGCCAGAGGCACTGCCTGCGATGATCACACAGCTAGCTCACAGAGTCCTCGACATGAGATGTAAATGAGAATTTCCCAAAGTACTCGCCACAAGATTTTGCCAGAGTGTATTGTTCGAGAATTTCCACGAGGGATATCGCTATGACCTCGCTGAGAGTATCCCGGCGGCGGACATTTGACGGAGATATAGAGTTCTCAACAACCTCTCAAAGAAGTTACAAAAGGCGTCACAATTTCCTAAAAAGAGTTCGCCGATATATCTTTATGACCTCTTTGTGTTGCCTGGGGAGCATCACTGGGAGAAGTGTGTAGACTTACAAGGAGACTATGTAGAAAAATAAATTTGAAGAAAAAATATCTTGTACCTTTGTTGGGTCGGAATTTTTTCAGCTTTTCGGTATGTATGACGCAGGGAAAAGTGGAAACTTGAAAGAAAGCACAAAAACTAAATAAGACATATTTATTACAGTTCTTTAGTTACATAATATTATAATTTCATATTTAATCATTTATTTATATATTTATAGACACATGGATTCATCAGAGGGCAGTTTTCTGCTATATGAACCATAGTGTTCACATATACAATATTGGCAAAAAATAAACAAGTAAAATGAAAAAAAAAATACTGCTTTTAGATCTGCTCACAACTATTAAAATCACTCAAATTTCATTCGCTCTAGAATCCATACCTACACAAAATTGTTTGTTGTGCATTTTTTGGTCCTAACCTGAATCGCTCTCACAGCGAACAAAAGTTAGGTTAGATTAAGTATTTTCAACATATTACTCTTTAAGATTTTGTATAACAAATACAAGAAGTTCCAGTAAATTTTAGAAATAATTTGTACAGGTTATTATAGAAATATCTAAAAAATTAACATTCAATACAGGTCCGCCCCAAAGGTACGATGTGATAGAATTTCTTAAATAAAAAATTTGAGCTCTATTTGGATTCTTGTTCAATTAGAAAATAACCCAAATGTTTTCTAGTACTTTTCGTAACGCGTAGTTTGGTGCGCCCTATATGTGTATCATTTACTGGTCGACACATAAACGTATAAAATTAGTAATATGTCAATGTTACGCAATCTTTTTGAATCTTAGTGTGTTTCATAGTCAAGAAGTAAAAATGAGGTTTTACCTATCACACATTCAGATACATCAAATTTTTTGCCAAATTTTTCACGTAGTGAGTCCAAATTGTAGTTAGCGACGGCAAGGTCCAAGCTACAATGGATTCAATTTGAAAAAAAAACTTTTAGATTCACTACCTTTTCAATTTGTAAATTAAATTATAGAAACAAGATTCTACGACTTGACCACAAACTCACCGTTATAGATTATAAATATTCATAATTTATTAACAAATATAACATTCATTAAATAGTCAGTGGGCCAGACCAAGTCGGACATAAGGAAACAAATGTATAATATGTCAAATATAAATCAACAAGAGATAATATAGATGATTTGATTACAAACCTATTTCTTTTTTAATTACGACATACATTTTTCTCGTTAGAATAAATATCAATGAATTAGGCAGCCGATGCAATGGTTTGTAACCTCGAACATGGTCAATGGAGAAATCAACGCAATTCTATGTAATGAAAACAATGTTTCAGTTGGTCAACACCCCCCCAATCCAATGTTAATCACCTGGCCCACGGTCTAAAAAAAGTTTTGGCTAACAAAAATAATGAAATTCGAATTAGAAGCGCAATTTCACCATTTTGTTTCCTTAGGACTAGCGGCACATATATTGTATTTTTATTATTTTTAATCATTAGTCACTACAGAACTAATAGAAGCATACATTTTTCTCTCAAGAGTCAATTCTGTCCCATTCAGAACGATCGGAACAAGGTAATGCAGAATAAAATGATAATAATTGAGAAAATAACCTGTGGGTAAAGTAAAAGTGACGCATAACTGATTTGAGTAGTATCACTTGATTATCTGAAAAAGACATTCAGTAAATGGTGATGGTAGTAAAAACACAAAGGAGCGCTGGAGTCAGGCTTTTTCGATGATTTCCCGACAGAAAAATTAAAATCTGATCATAGGTGGGACTGTTTCTTAAAAAATGAGAGCAATTTTTGTATTTTTTTTTCTAAACATTCATCAACTCGATAGTGTTAAAATACTCACAAGAATTGGGAAAAAAATTGTGAAATATACCAGGTTATTCACTTTATTAGACACGAAGCATTATGGCTAAAGCATTTGATTTTAAAAAAGTTTTTCACTTAGGATGGATAGGGACCTATTAGCGCTACATTTCAAAAATATTTTCATGTTGCACAGGGTGTGCCAAAAACACGAAACGTATAAAAGTTGTTGATTTTTAAATGAAATACCCTGTATATTATTTTATTTTCGGATTTTACGATCAAAATTAAGCCAGGTTTCATTGAGGTTTAATTCACCTAAACCTTGTGGTTTTTAAAATATCTCTTATTTTGTGAAAATGTATCAGTTTTAATGCTTAAATTCTCAACTGGTGTTTTCTTTTTTTTAACCAAATTAATGCTAGAACAACTTTTAAATCCCACTTGTGAAATATTTATTAACTTATACAAGGTGTGTAAAAATTATGGCAAAATAATTACAATCTTTAAACAGCAATAACTTGTTTAATTTAAATAGAACGCCCTGAATTTTATGTCAACAGCAGATGTCAAATTTAATTGTCTATCGAATAGTAGTATACATTTCTATAGCTAACTCTTCACGTTTTCAAGTAAAATGTGTCAGGCCCCATAATTACAGAAAAACTTTCATTCATAAGAAACAACACGATATGACTTAATACGAACTTTATAACCAGAAAACAAAATCCATAGAAATGAACATAGGTTCTAAATTCAAATACGCTATCAAAGCTGATAAGCACATGCCAGTTAAAAATATATCGTTATCTGAAGACAATTAAATGCACTTAAGAATTCCTATAAAAAAATTACACCTTGAAAATAAACGAGCAAACAAAAGTATAAATTCAGAGTTTTTTTTGACAGCTCGCCTAATCGCATTGCGATAAGAGATATCATAAAACTGTTTTTAATGTATTTATGACGACAGAGAAACGCTATAAATTTATAGATTATGACAGCCCATTAATGTAACTCGAAAGTCGAAAGGCATACATTTTTGTTTTATATATTTTTGATGACAGAAACAAAGCCATTAATTATTGAGCCGCTGACAAGTTGAAGATAATTATAATATCAGACATTTTTCCCCGCGACTAGACCAACTACCACGCGATCCGGTAACGGGTTATGAAAAGGCGCGATGTTTCGGATCAACAAGCTCTCGGTATTCAGCAGTCAAGTACGTTCAAAATGAGGTTAGAATTTCATTCGATCACGACATAGTGAAATCAAGATGAGAAGAGTACGAATATAGTCGTCAAGCAGTGAACTTAAGTAGCCATTAATAGAAATTAAATTCAATTTAATCCTAGTGTCCAAGTGAATTCACCAGTGACCAGTATTTTTTCCAAAAATTACCTATTATTGATCAACGCTTCAAGAACGTGAATAAGTCAACGAAAAACCTCAAATCGATAGTTCAAAATATTATGCACACATAGAAAACCATATCCATACACGCTATACTAACATACAGTGCGAGTAAAATTAAAATAACAATTTCCGCGGGATTAATCAAACTAATAATAAAATTAAAACTAATTGTCGTTTAAAAGCCATCTTCAGTGAATAAGTGTTGACTCTGCTGATGTATCGTAAGTTATATATGTTTTCTGTATTTATGGGTTGGCAAATTGAGTCATTTATAATGTGTCTTTAAATGTATCTCCATAATTTCATGCTACCAAAGTTTTCAAAAGATAATTATTTCCAGCCGTTTTTGACAATTGATGTCACTATTGTTTTTAGTCAATCTAATTGATTTTGTAGACTGATGTAAAATTAACTTAAAACTACACTCTATTGGTTTTTCTTAATATTGTCTCATATTATCCGTTTATAGAACGGATGAAATATTTTTGTCAACTTTTATTAAATATATATGTCTATTCTTAACATTTTTACTAGTGCTTATTATTTTTTTTATTATTATTTTTCGAATCTTTCTGAAATCCGGTACGTACTTCCTGGATAAACAACTCACGCCCAAGCACAGAGAGAAAGGGGTATTTTCCTGTAGACCGCTCCCGGAACATAATCTCGGTTCGACCATCTTCAGATAGTCGATGCTCTCGATGCTTGTTTTCTCAATCTAACAAGAAGTCTGGTGTTACAGGTGTGTTGTGTTAATTAATTCATAACACCCTGTATAGCCCGAGCTCAACAAATGCACATTTTTATTTTGCAAACTGATTTTAAGAAATTTATTATTTATCAAGTCGCCTATGGCGTTTTGACAAGTTGTATTATTTACTTATGGTTGTCCTTTATTTATAAATGTTCAATTCCAAATCGTCGTATCAGTGATAGCAGTAGTTTGTGATCTTATCATTATTTTGTTATAAAAAATGGTAGTTTATCAGAAAGAATCGGCATGATTTTTATACTCGGAGAATGTCTTCAAAACCGTTTTCTGGCATCACGAATTTACGCTGAAAGATTTCCCAGCAGAAATCTTCCAAATAAAGCAGCATTCGAAAGATCGTTGACACACTATTTAGACGAATTGGAAGTGTTCAATATGAAAAACCCATTAAAAAGAAACCTGGACAGAAAACGAACAAATTGAATTGCGGTGATTGCCTCTGTAATCGAAAATCCCCATACAAGTCAAAACCTAATTGCGGAAAATATCGGCATTAGTCAAGCAAGAGTTCTTGAAAAATATAGTTACCATCCTTATAAAATACAGCTCCACCAAGAACTTTCCGAAAACGATTATGGGAAACGAGTTGAATTTTGTATGTGGGTGTTAGATAAAGTTGCAGTTGATGAAAAACTTTTTCAATTCAGTTCTGTTTAGTGATGAGTGCACCTTTCATAACAATGGAACTGTTAATAAACGTAACTTCCACTATTATTCTGATTCCAATCCACATCAATTTAGAATTATCCATAATCAATACAGATGTTGTTTCAAGAATTTTCAACAAATAATTCTCCACTCCTATTACAAGACATTCCCTTAGACATAAGAAGAACGATGTGGCTTCAAATGGATGGAGCACCCGCACATTTCCATCGTGAGGTCCGTGAATATTTAAATGTTCATTTCCGAAATCAATGGATTGGATTCCAAAATTGGCCCCCAAAATCACCCGACCTGACGTCACCTGATTTCTTCTTATGGGGGTACATTAAAAGAATCGTTTATAAATCACCAGTCAATAAATCACCAGTCAAAACAGCGCATCAGAGAAGCTTTTCTAAATGTAAGCCCGCATATGTTGGCTAATGTTGCTGAAGGTTTAGAGTCTGATTTTGAACAATTGATATAAAATATTGCTTGTTTTATATCAATTTTAAAATATTGAAAAATAAACGCATTTATTATTAGATCTCGGTGTTTATTTCATTCAATTCTAATTCGTCAAAACCCCATAGGCAACTTGATAAATAATAAATTTCTTGAAATCAGGTTTTTAAATGAAAATGTGCATTTTACTTGAAAACGTGAAGAGTTAGCTATAGGGATGTACACTAGTATTCGATAGACAATTAAATTTGACTGCTGAACACCGAGAGCTTGTTGATCCGAAACATGGCGCCTTTTTATAACCCGTTACCGGATCACGTGATGGTTGGGCTAGTCGCGGGGAAAAAATGTCTGATATAATTATCTTCAACTTGTCAGCGGCTCAATAATTAATGGCTTTGTTTCGGTCATCAAAAATATATAAAACAAAAATGTATGCCTTTCGACTTACATTAATGGGCTGTCATAATCTATAAATTTATAGCGTTTTTCTGTCATCATAAATACATTAAAAACAGTTTTATGATATCTTATATCGCAATGCGATTAGGTGAGCTATCAAAAAAACATCTGAATTTATACTTTTGTTTACTCGTTTATTTTCAAGGGGTAATTTTTTTATAGGAATCAGCTTTGATCGCGTATTTGAATTTAGAACCTATGTTCATTTCTATGGAATTTGTTTCCTGGTTATAAAGTTCGTATTAAGTCATATCGTGTTGTTTCTTATGAATGAAAGTTTTTCTGTAATTATGGGGCCTGACACATTTTACTTGAAAACGTGAAGAGTTAGCTATAGGAATGTATACTAGTATTCGATAGACAATTAAATTTGACATCTGCTGTTGACATAAAATACAGGGCGTTCAATTTAAATTAAACAAGTTATTGCCGTTCAAAGATTGTAATTATTTTACCTTAATTTTTACACACCTTGTATAAGTTAGTGAATATTTCACAAGTGCGGTATAAAAGTTGTTCAATTAGTAGCCTCTAGCATTAATTTGGTTAAAAAAATAAAACTGATACATTTTCACAAAATAAGAGATTTCAAAAACCATAAGGTTTAGGTGAATTTAACCATAATGAAACTTGGCTTTATTTTGATCGTAAAATCCGAAAATGAAATAATATACAGGGTATTCTATTAAAAAAATAACTTTGATACGTCTCGTATTTTTGGCACACCTTGTACATGAAAATATTTTTAAAATGTAGCGCTAATAGGTCCCAATCCATCATAAGGTGAATATCCCGGTATAAAGGACACTAGCATGTTTGAATAAAATTGTTCTCACATCAGCTGCCCCGATTTCAGATTAGATTGAAAAAAAAAAGTTACATCAATTCTTCATATTTATTGTGCAAAGCCTTGTACTCATGCTTAAAAAAATTAGTTAACTCGATAATTTTGTGTAATTTTTCGTTTAATGGACTCTAAATTGTTGAAAACAGCAAACTAATTCACCAATTCACCGTTGTAAAATGATCGTTTCTGTATGTGATTAACTGAAATTTAGTTTCAGGGAGCTAATTTGGTGTATACTATGTACAATTCATTTCCTAACTGAAAACATATTTCATGTTCTTAGAGGAATTGCTACCTTATTTCAACGTCCTTTATGGCAGACACGAAGAATCATACTCGTTTTGTGCAACTACAATAAAATGGTCTCCACCGCTTACTATTGTTTCAGTAAATTATCAGAAGAAAAAAATTGTTCACCCTCCTTACTGAATGTCCAAAAGTGACTTGTTTTCATTTGGAAACTAAACGATGAAACATGCGGTGAAAATTATCCTTCGGATATTTTCTCTTGAAATTAAAAAAGAAGGTATTTACACAGAAGAAAGAGGCAATGCTTTCTTTCAGGATGTATCCTGTAAAGAGGATGACCCAGATCAAATTCTTACCAAAACGGTAAATATTGGTTCTAAAGACTATTTGAGACACTTTATCTTCAACTAGTTGTTTTTAAGTAAAATGGTAAAATAAAACATAAGTGTAAATATTATCTGATTCCAACTTAAAATAAAAATATTGCACTAACTTTCCATTCAACAAAGATACGTATATATATATATAAAATTTGAAAATAATAATAGATTAACATATAAAAAATATATAAAAATTAAGAGATAACTAGTTAAATGTTTAAAACACGTACTTTCAGATATTGTTTCTTTAGAATTAACATATGAAAACATTTGATTTGATCGTAGACTTCAAACATATCCATAAACATACAAAAGTAACTCAGATCACAATTTTATACAGTTGGTAGAAGTGCACACTAAGAACCCTGAAAAACCTTTACTCAGATTGATGTTCATATAAAAAAGCACTACAAGTAATTTTTGCCAGTTCTTCCAATCAAAATTAGTTTTAGTAAAAAAGTTACTCCATGGAACTGTACTCGGAATCCTCAATAAATTTCCACTCGATTGGTAGGGAGATAATTTTCCATGGTTTTTCCAAAAACTGCATTATTCGACAACAATATTTTGCACAACCATGGATAATTTTTTTTATTTTAAATAGAGGATTCGATTATTCTGATCTTTTGAGTGAAAAAAGTAATAATGTCATTCCATGGAACTGTACTCAATCCTCAATAAATTTCCATTCGATTGGTTATGTGATCATTTTCCATGGTTTTTCCAACAACTGCATTATTCGACAACAATATTTTGCACAACCATGAATAAATTTTTTATTTTAAATAGAGGATTCGATGTAACAATGAATGCAGTTATTATATTAGAACTTCATGAATACTAAATTATATTAGAACAAATTAGATGATTCTGATCTTTTGAATGAAAAAAAGTAATAATGTCATTCCATGGAACTCTACTCAATTCTCAATAAATTTCCACTAGATTGGTAGTGTGATAATTTTCCATGTTTTTCCAAAAACTGCATTATTCGACAAACATGGATCACTTTTTTTATTTTAAATAGAGGATTCGATGTAACAATGAATACAGTTATTATATTAGAACTTCATGAATACTAAATGATATTAGAACAAATTGGATGATTCTGATCTTTTGAGTGGAAAAAAGTAATAATGTCATTCCATGGAACTGTACTCAATTCTCAATAAATTTCCACTCGATTGGTAGTGTGATAATTTTCCATGGTTTTTCCAAAAACTGCATTATTCGACAAAAATATTTCAATTTTATTATTTTAAATAGAGGATTCGATGTAACAATGAATGCAGTTATTATATTAGAACTTCCCGAGTACTGAATTATTCTGATCCTTTGAGTAAACTTTTTTCAGAGACTAATAGTGCGTACTAAAGTGAGACGTTCATGAATTTCTGCACATTTTCTCCTTATTTGTACTTTCATCTTGCAGGCCAAACAGGAACAGGGGAAATTATTTCAATGGTTAACGTCAATGGTAAACGTTTTCGAATCTAATATCGCCTATCGAAATCATATTCATCTGCAGGCCCGCTGTTTGTAGAGATTCACTATATCCTTGAATTTGCCAAGTAAAAAAAGAAACGCCAGACTTACAAAAATTATTACTTGTTGCGTTGTATTTTATTGGTCCTACTCGGTTTTCAAACTAGATGCTTAGAGGATGGTGCATTTAGATTGGCAATGGACGGTAACACTTTTCGTTCTGACTGCAGAGACAACAAATACAGAATACAGAACCTACCACCAAAAGTATTTTAAAATATTAAGAAATGGAATTGGGAAATTTTTCAATAGTTCGAGAAATTTGAACTTGGCAGAGGAAGTTATTTTCAATGATATTCGGCCTTTAGATTTGGTGGCAGATCAACTGGATTTATTTCTCAACAGTCGAATCGAATGCATCCTTCCATTCCCTTTCATAAAAAAAAATTAACTTGATAGGTTTCACAGTGAAATTGACCAAATGTTTCTGAGAATGAAATTTTGAGTTGGCAACACTGAATTCGAGAAGATTAAACTTGTTCGTTATTGGTAGAAAAGATGTAGGGAAATGCGAAATTCCCCTACACAGCAATGCTACCAACCTCAAAAACACGAAAAATTACATATCTACTATGACTGTGTCAGAGAACTATAAAATACGATCATTCTACGCCGATCATAATTTTTTTTATTTGACAAATAGTAAGCGAACGTTAGATGGGAGGAGATAAGCGCTGGAGACAAGAAAGATGCTATAAAATGAGGTGGGCGGTTATAACAGTTCGTACTGGCGGAGGTGCATTCGCTGAATTATATCACGACAATCGTTGAAAACCCTCTTGATATTTTCGGTGTCGACAGCACAGGTGAAATGGGGGTAGCAGTAGTGTTTACCTTCTCCCGAAGCTGTACTTATACGCTGCAAAAAAAGATGTGATGACAAAAATGGGTTTTATTACAATAAATCACAAAAAAGCAACATATGTGTGCAATGTTCAAAAATATTTTGATTCTAAAAGACTGAGCACACAAGTGTAGATTCATTTTTGATGAAAACACTGGCGATAGCCGGATACAATGATAAGGAATTTTGAACTGATTGTTTGAGAAATGTAAGAAGAGAGAGTCTGAGCATCCTTATTAACATTTGATGCAGACTACCGGCGATACATATTGAAATACAATAACGTTAATTTTACACTAATGAATATGAACAAACCTCGTTATATCCAAACTGGTAGATAAAGTCACAATTATCAAAAAAATCATTTGTAAGGCCTGGATAGGCACGTACGAGAAGAGGTGCTGAAGGAAAACCCTCTCAGCACCCACCAGTACGCTTACCAGGCAGGAAAATCAACAGAAACTGCATTAGACAACCTCGTCGGGAAACTGAGAAATCGCAGTAGCTACCTTTCTCGACATTGAAGGAGCATTTAATAATGCACTACCGATATCCCTACACAGGGATATCGGAAACTATTTGTAACTGGATCGAGGCAATGTTAAGATACAGAATAATCTCGAGCTTCCTCCACCAGGCGAAAATCGTGGGCAGAGCGGTGAGAGGCTGTCCACAGGGAGGAGTTTTATCATCCCTACTGTGGGCACTTCTCGTAGACGATCAGATCACGACTCTTACGGTGTAGGGAATGGAGGTTCAAGCTGACGACATAGTTATAACAGTTAGAGGAAAGTTTGGAGAGGTCAGGACTATCACTAGGTGGTGTGAAAAAGAAGAATTATCGGTCAACCCCAGCAAGACAGTGATAATACCATTCATCAGAAGAAGGAAGCTAGTCTCACTAAGAAAGCCGGTCCTCTATGGTGAAACAATTCCATTCAAGGAAGAAGTCAAATACCTAGGGGTAATTCTAGATAAGAAACCCACGTGGAATGCTCATCTAGAAAAAGTATCCAACAGAGCAAAGCCTGTAGAAGAATCTGTGGAAAACATGGAGAATGCAACCCAAACAAATGTACTGGCTTTACCTCACAGTGGTAAGACCTATGATCACCTACGGAGCAGTCATCCGGTGAAGCAAAGGGGCACAGAAGAGTGCACGAGAAAAGCTCAACAAACTCCAGAGGCAAGCGTGTCTGATCATAACATGGGCAATGTCCACCACCCCGACAGCAGCAATGGAAGACCTCCTCAACATTCCTCCTTGGCAAGAGTGAGTGTATTCAGAAACCTGTCGAGGTCAACGAGTAATAGGGGAGAAAGTAGTCGCAAGATGGAGAACAAGATAAGATCCCATCCGATTCTAGCAATGCCACTAGACACAATAATCCCCCTATACAACGTTAATAGACCTTATGAGATTCTCCTTCCGGGCAGAGACGAATGGGAGACGAAAGAACGAGAACCCCACGAGTACGAGTACAACCAGAATTCAACCTTAGTAATCCTGGGACAGTACGCCACAATATTCCAGGCAGAAGTCCATGCAATCGAACTCTACCTGCAAGAAATTCTGAACAGAAACAGTAAAAATCAATCGATCAAATCATGTCAGACAGCCAAGCAGCACTGAAAGCTCTGGCATCAAGTAGGATAGAATCCAGATTAGTATGGAACTGCGTGAAAGCCCTTCAAAGCGTAGGCAGGGACAACAGAATAACTCTGCTATGGGTCCCTGGACAAGGCTATGGAGGAAATGAAAAACCCGACCTTCTGGCGAAAGAAGGCACTATGAAGAAGTTCATAGGACCAGGCCCTTCTTCGGAATATCAAAGAGCAGAACCAAAGAAGTGTTTTCTGAGCGGAAAAACGCGAGTACTGGAATGAAACAGTGGGACAAGTCCACTCGAAGGCATTTATACCAAACCCTTCGAAAAGAAGAACAGCAACCCTGTTGGATCTGAATAGGAAAAACTGTGCTACTGACAGGTCACTGTAGACTTCAAAGAATTAGACTTGCGGAAAGCGCAGAGTGTCGCTTTTGTCAAGACGAAGAAGAAACAGCAGAGCACATGCAAGGGTCTGGAACGAACAAGATTCTATCATATGGATTACGGGCAGCTAGAGCCCAAAGACCTGGAAAAGGTATCACCAAGCGCCATCATCGACTTCGTCAGAAGCGCGGGACTTGAAGGTGAACTCTAATTTAATTAGGATCGAGCCACAATAGATCTGAGAAGGTCGCAGCGGAAGGGGCGGTTATCACCCCTCTCGGAAAGAACCTAACCTAAGGCATTCGAACACACGAAATTAATTACCACGAAAATTAAACAATTCTGCGCCCACTGACTTCTTGATAGACAAGCATCGTTGCCAGTTATAAATACGTTTTGTATAGGATAAAAAATAGTTCTGTTACTGTTACGAAATGTTTAATAGGGTAAAGGATGCCAAAGGATGTTACCCCATTCGAAAATAGTGATATCAACTTCGTAAAGTGTTGAATATAAAACATAACATACTTCATATTTCTATTGTTTTTGTGTAAGTTTTCTTCGTTTTATAAAATGTATAATTATGTAAAGTGTAACGTAAAATAAACATTTATCGATACCTTCACAAACAACTTTTGATCCATAGGTTTTTGAGAGTAATGCTATGATTTTTTAGAATTTCATCTAATACGTTAAATGGCTGCCATATTTGTAATTTCTTGAAGAGCATTCATTAAACAATTTCGTGTAGAAGTCAGCTGGTATGAATTGAGGTAAAAGTTTCGTCACTGGCTCTTAGATAATCAGTATGTGATATATATTTTTCAATATCACTATCATCCCGACATTTTCAACTAATCAAATTAGGACAATTTCCAAAATTTCAATTGAGCTATTATAAAGACTCACCAGAAACTCATCTCTTATGAAGTACTTCGCTCTGAAAACTTCGGCTGGTTCATTTGAATCGTTTGCCACTTCTACTGGTGTCTGGTATCTGGTGAATTCCGAAAAATATTCTTCAAGTTTGCTCTTGCCTGAAAACAAAATTGTTATCTCAAACATAAAAAACTTTGCAAACTCAAAAGAGTAAAAAAATGATGAATTTCTTGAGCATTTGTGGTAATATTTTTTCTATACCCTTCGAAGCATAATTTTATTCCACCAAACGTCTCATCCTTTAATAAAGCATTTTCCAATCACCTGCTAAAATCTTTTCGGCAAGGAGATCCTGCTTGTTGAGAAAAAGGATGACGGATATGGTCCTCAACCATCTGTTATTCCATATCGACTTGAATAGGTCCAGACTCTCCCTTAGCCTGTTCTGGGTCGGATCCTCTCTCAAGACCATGTTGTACGAGCTGCAGGCAGTGACAAATATTATCGCCGTCACGTCGTTGAAACACTGTATCCATTTACGTCTCTCGTCTCGTTGACCACCAACATCAAACATACTGAAAAAAAAGGCAACAGTAAAAGATTATCTACAGAATCTGATAGTGAATAAGTTTCATTTATATTATTCCCAAAAACATGATTTTAAGAGTCAGAATAACGAGTATGATTTTATATGTTGCTGCTAAAATATATATTTTCAGCAAGATATTTCGAGGAAAAACCTGTTCTATTTAGCCCTATTCATTTAGGTATATTTTTCGGTATCTGTGAATATAATCAAACACTAGATTAAATATATGCGTGACAATTATTAAATGATAACAAAACGACTTACTGGAAGTTGACTTTGTCAACTTGGAAGAGCGTTTCAAAAATGCCACTGGTGAGGACTCTGCAACGTAGGATGTCTTGCTCTGTCGGAGTGTAATCTGGCCGTCTGATTTTACTAACTTGATCGAGGAAGTATTTGGCGCAATCTATCAATTGGTACTCGTTACTTCTCTCGAAGGTGGACTGAAAATAGAAACAACGATCACGAATGATTCATTATATTTATGAGAACTAGACACCACAAACATGATAAAGGTTTTAGAAATAGTCGTCATTTCGATGAAAAGAGAATGGACTTTTGATGGAATAGATATATTTTATACCTGCACTCCTCTGTCCTTCCAGAGAGCTTCTGTGTGGTCATAGAATTCCGGGGGGTAGTCGAAATCAGGACCAGTTGCACAGTCCTGTATCCAGTCCACTCTGGCTTGGTTTTCAGGGCGCTCTAACGCTACAGGGGGGCTCAATGTTGACATTGCGCCACTAATTGTCTGAAAAAAAAAACGTGCTACATACTACTGCTGCGGTCTTGTTGAATGTATCAAACATTTAATTTCTGACGATTCATATTTTTTTAATAACAGGAAATCTCTTGAAACAGATTCAAGCTGATTGCAGTTTGTTTAACAAAGCTTGAACTATTGTGGAGCCGTTGAAAAAATTAATCATAAAATATCGTTTTTGGAGCAAAATAGCTATACTGGTTGCTGTGAGAACAAACATTTCATTCTGTTACTCGAATGGCCAGGATTTCTGCAACCAACCCTTAGACTATAAAAAAAAATCAGAATTAATTTATTTGATCAATCAATCAATCAATATGTACTTTATTGTCTGAAGAAATAAAATTCTCATTGACAAAGCATAGTTTACAATTTACAATGATGAACAATGCAATAAATAAGTATATGTAGGTGTACATGTATAAAATCGATCAATAAACGAGAAACAATCACATCTGACAATATAAAAAGATAAAAGATTAAATAGTAAATATCTCAATCACAGTTTGCTTAGAAAATAGAGAGAAAAAATATAAATTATTGTCAGTCGTCAAGAAGAAAATAAAATCATATGGACAAAGCACCTACATAAATCTAAAATTATATCTATATATAACACGTCCTGACACTAAAAGGACGTGCAACATGAGTATGATGTTGGTATATGATATTAATTGATATCAATCAATCAATCAATCATGCTTCATTGCCCAAGAAGTAATTCTTATTGACAGAGTAAGTGTAATTTTATAAAATCAGAAATATTAAGAATATAAAATTATATGAAATATGATGAACAATCATTATAGAGTTCAAACATATGTACCTGGAACGAATATAAATAAAACATTACAGAAAAATATATCAAACATTACAGATAAATAAATAAATAAAGCAATACAGATAAGTAAGCAACGAAATACTAAGCTTTAAAATTCATCAATGTAATATTCCTTAAAAGTCATAGTAGGCTTTTGCGAAATACCTCTTTAACTGATTTCCTGAACTTTTTAAATTTGTTATTTCCCTGTAGTACATTGGGAGGTGGTTATATATTTTCTTGCTCTCATATCAAAAAAAATTTTGTAATTGCTAATTTTGGTATTGGCAGGGTAGATCCGACTTCCTCTTGTATGGTATCGCTGTCATTATTTACTGCTGTATTAGAATACTTTTGTGTATCAGACACACGGTTTCTAGAAGGAACAAAAAAAGGTACAGTTAGAATTTTCTGACTGATGAAAAGTGGTTTGCAGTGATTTTGTGATTTTGCCTTACATATGTATCTGCGACAGGCCCTTTTTGCAAAACGAATACTGAATTTAGTAGTTGCTGACTACATAAGCCCCAAAGGCAATTCCATATCTCAAATGGGATTTTCGATCAAGGAAAATACACAATTCTGGCTGGGGATTGATTGAGTTCATTTGAAACAACTCGAACTCGCATAACAGCCAGATGCTATTTTTTTGCATAAGTTCTCTACATGCTTATCAAATTTCAATTTTTTCATCTATAAATACCTCTAAAACTTTGTGTGAGTTTTGTTCACTAGAGTGTGATTTTCTATAAGTCGTCGAAACTGAACTTGAAGCAGACTATATTTGTTTTATTTGTGTTGAAACATAAGGAGTTTGAATCACACCATGTTTAATTTATAGAGATCAAAAGTTATGTTTTCTCTGAGATTTTCTTCATTTGTCCCACGCCAAAGGATAGTGGTATATCTGCAAAAAATGTGAACATCCCTTTGATGTCAATGGTTACCAGATCATTCAGATAAAGCAGAAAAGAATGGACCCAGAAGAGCCTTGTGGTACACCTGTTGTGTTATTCTCCATGTGCGATTTATTTCTTGGAGTTTTACTACTTGTTTCCTGCCTGTTAGATAACTGGAAATCCAGTTATATGACAATCCTCTAAACCATAGCACTGAAGTTTAAATAACAGTGTTTCATGGTTCCACTTATCGAACGCTTTAGAAAAAATCGCAAAACACTGCCCCAATAGCTTGTTATTATTCAAACCAATATACACATCTTCCAGAAAGGAGAAGATTGCATCGCCTGTGTTTTTATAGCTTTGGGAAACCATATTGAGATTCAGCATAGGATGTTATGATGACTTAAGAGTTCAATATTCTCTTTTAACAAGCTTTTCAATAATTTTGAGATTGTTGGAAGCAATGATATAGGCGGAAGTTTGATGGATCATTCATTTCGCCACCTTTATGAAGGGAATGACTATTGCTAGTTTCAGACATGAAGGGAAATCTGCCAGATCGAAATGATTTATTGATGGCCTCCACAAGAATATTTAAAGTATTCTGGAGATTTTCTAAAATTTTAACTGATATTTCATCCATAACCAGATGATGTTTTATTTCTTCTATTTCATTGATAGTTTATATACAGGGTGAAGGCCCCATCAGCACGGTCCCTGTCAAACCAAACCATTAATTTTTCGGTAATTTCTCCATTTCATTATATTCTATTGATTAAGGCCCGATTCACCACAAGACAGATAAAATGGCGTTTTCATAGACTCCGTTCCACTGAACTCAGATTTTAATCTTGATAAACCTCGATCAGTTTCACCGACACAAACAGCGAAAGCTAAACCGAGTTATTGATACTTAGTTTTAGGACAGTCAAAACTGGCAACATTGTAAAATATGTCGCTTTCTATCATTTTGCATAGATTTCGTTGATTTGTAGAGGAGCCCATAGAAATGTAATTATAAATACCCGACTAGAAGCGTTTAGTCTATAAGCCCGAATTTCGTGGCACCCTTATCATGAAAGGGGGGACACCAAACAATGAAGAAGAGTATGACTTCATAGCATATTACATGCGTTAGGTGAAGATAATCAACTGGACGTATGACGGTAGTATTTATATCATCTATTTGTAAACATAACGGCGTTGTCAGTTGGCACTTATAAGCGTTGCCAAATCATTCCCAAATTTTTTTTAATTCCTTTGTGTTGGTTTGGATGTGTCTTTGTACTTTGTTGTCTTTTTTGTTATAGTGATTATAGTGGATAAATTGAAACTGTTATATATAATGAAGTGTTACATTAGTTTGTAGTAATAGGTAATGATATGTGGCCATGCTTATTTATACATAAAATTTCCCAGTGTGTCCATAAAAGCAAAACATTCATTATTAGCTGAATGAAAAATATCATTAAAAAATTCCGAAACAGGTCCCATTTTTCATTTTAATTTACTGTTTTTTTTAAAAAAAATAATCCAATATACAGAGGTGATCTACCTTCGAGGAGATTTACGTCATCAGCGGTTTGGGTTTTTTTAATGACACCCTCTTTTTTTATTTATGGGGTTAACTTGCTGATTCCAAATTGGTAGAGGGTGGGCAACAATACAAAGGTGTTTTCAAAATTTTTTTTTTAGAAAGTTATCCGATGCTGTATTTCACAAAAGAAG